>VWZT01002683.1:37971-83752 GCA_013397055.1 Pachycephala philippinensis
AAAAAGGAGAGAGAGAGGAAAAAAAAGAAAAAAAAAAAAGAAAGAAAATATTATCAGTTAGCAGTTCGTTTTGGGGCACTGGGAGCACCTGATGGGCCTGTGCAAGTGCAAGTGCAAGCACTCTTATTACATGCACTGTGGGAGTTTCTTATCTGTATTTCCCAGGTGAGATTACTTGTGTGGTTATGGTTGCTACAATATATATTTTCTGCGGCCAGGGAACACATGGAAAAGCCCACTGACACTTAGGTAAAGCTGAAGAATCAAAGCTGCTCCCCTCACCCACAGCCTGGTTTCACAGAATGCCCCTTTTCTCCCAAACACCACAGTTCCATTAAATGTGGATTTCCTGTCTCACTGCATCACAACACACATCGTCATCATTGGTTCCCCTCTCTTCAAACTAAATTTTAGAAAACAGCCCTGATCTTAATGGCTGCCTAGAGGGGAGGAAAGAGTTGGACATTAGAGAGAAGTTGGCAGAGAGGGCAGGGAAGAGAGAGACAGAAGAAGAGGTCACCAAGCACACAGATTGCTTGGGAGACCCATGAAGAAGAAATTCTTCCAACTGCCTTAGTTTAAGAGCGAGGGTTTTTCCCCTCTAAATTCTTGACACAGGCTGTTCAATATTTATTTTAAAATAAGTGAAAAAGAAAAATCCACTGCCTCCCTTGCAATCTGCACATACAAAGAAAATGGCTTTTAGCTCATAATGATGGTATGTTATAGATAAGCAAAAGTCCTGGATTACATGAAAATAAAATATATAAGGAGAAATAGGATTAAGTCTACTTCCACGTAACAGCTTTTATGACATTTAAATGAGCAGCTGTGTTTCTTTAAGTAAGTGTTATAGCATTCCACATCTGTATAAAAACTGAACAACAGACAGACTCTTTCAACTCACTGATATATAGCCTTCTGAGGGAAAAAATCCCTGTGAAAACGCATAAAGGCATCACTTGGCTTTCCTTTAAGTCATCTTTAACAACCTGTGTCACGAATATAGGTCTGGGCTTAAGGAAATAAGACAATTAGATGACATATGTCTTTTGTCCTATACTGGATAAAGAGAAAAATTATTCCATTACTCAATCTGCCCACTTTTTTTCTTTGGGTAACATTTTAGATGTACTTTAGCACAAAGGCCTTGAGATACATTTCAATTCTGCAGTGCATGCCAGTAATCTGTACCAACATTAAGAAACAGTATCTCCCAAAGTTGATAATATATATAAGGAATTTGGATGGTTTGAACCAGTTTTAGTCTCACATGGCCCCTTGTTTGCCATCATCTGTTTCCTTGCTGATAGGAAGAATGTCATGGATGTTTCAATTTTTATCTTCTTCCTGAATAACAGTTTAGTTGAGCTGGTCTCTCAGTACTGGCAAAATTTGTTGACAGAGATTAACATCAGATGTGGTGAAAAAAAAATTGTGGCATATCCACTCCTTTCTCTAGGATATATCCAGCAGGCAAAGCCTTCCTCCTTTTTTGTGTCATTTGTGTTCAAAGGAGAAAATGCAAAACAATGACCTCACTAGTTCTGTGTGCAAACAAGAACAGAATGTGAGACTCCAAGCAGACATTTCAACAGGCCCACCCTTAGAGGTAAGATTTTCTTTTGACCTGCAGCCACAATAGTCAGAGGTGAGCATTTATATGTGTGCATGCTTATGTTTATATATTTATGTCTGTATATACCTATCTAATTACATACACAATCTATTTATTAATGTATTTGTGCACATATAAATGTACATATATAAATGTGCATACATGTACACATGTACATACATAAAAAGACCCAACATGGCACAGCACAACAGCAGCATTGATCAGTGGAAACTGGCAAAAAGAATTTACTTCCATAAATCCAAGAAATAATAAAACTGTTTTCCCCCCAACTTTTAGTCTCAAATATCCCTCATACTTTGCTGGAATAAACTACCTGTTCCTGCATCTCCAGCAAAGGCATTAGAGTGAGAATTCTCCAGTGGCAGACAAAGTCCCCCCAGGACCCCAAATATATTAGACTGAAGGCTGTTCCACCATTAGTTATTGACGGCCCTGCCTTGCTTTTGCAAGACTTGAGGTCTTTGCATCACACACTTTGCATCCACACACTGTGGGCATCCTGTGTATCTTGCAAGTTGAGGTGTGACCCCACAGATTTACAGCTGCCGTGGGCTGAAGCCGTGTCTCTGAGCCAAAGCAGCGCTGCCCCTCACGTTACTGCTGTCTTTGACAAACCCCTGCCAGAATAAACAAGCCACATGTTTTCTGCCACATGTGACACTCCTTTCCACTTCATCTCTTGGAGCTCAACATTTTAGCCATGAAAAAGTGAGTGAACACTCTTATATTCTCTTTTCCTTCACCCTGCACATACTTTGGAGGTGAAGGAGGGAATTTAGGGGCTGTTTCACAAATACTCCACCAGTATACATTAATAGCGGGGAAGAAAGACTAATGGCTAAAACAGTCATTTACAGCGGTACCCAGAGGCACTAAACTGAACCACAAAAGTGCGGGGTTGGGAGAATAAATAATAATTCTTTCCTTTTTCCTTTTCAAGAAGCACCAGGATAAGGGTGGGCATAATCTTGCCATGAGTATCTTAAGCGTCTTGTCCAATCTAAGTGATGTTCTCCACCCCTCTCCTAAGGGCCCAGTCTGGGCTGTAAAAACCACAGCTGAGCCCTTTGAAAAACAGACTCTGTTCCTGTCCTAAGCAGATACAATGTAAATTGTTTTCCCTCCATGACAACAGTCATATATGCTAACTTGAGCATTTTGAAGATGTTGCTAGATTTCGATCCACAAAAAGGATATTATAACTGTTAGTAAGTAAATTTATTCATGCCTCTGTGGCTTATATTAGTTTGAAAAATAAATAACCAGTAGTTAAGTTGCATGTGGCTGTAATTATACTAACCTTCAAATATTCTGTTTCGTTATTTTCTAACCTCTGCAAAAATGTTCCTGTTATGAAGAAAGCAAACAGAAGATGGATTCTAGACCAGAACAGATTGAATTACAGAGAAGTGAAGATAAAAGAAGCTGGAGAGACAAATAAGGTTTCAGGTGGCTGCAGTATGTTGATTACGCTGTTATTTAACTAGACATTCACATCTTGATTCAAAATACACTTTTATTACTCTCTATACCTTCCCCATTGCTTGGAAACAGCAATCAACAAACCGATATTTAACCTACCACAAGGAATAGTAGGCTGGCTTTGAAAACAGGGAAGATGGAGAACTTTGTAAAACTGTTCATGTTTGAGGGCCAGTAAGGAAGAAACCTAAAAATCAACTTCAGGAGGAAGAGAATAAAAGGGTAATTGCAAGCTGCGAGAAGCCAGGTCTGGCAGAGTGATGAGGTGAGGAAAGCCCAGGACCTGGGCACCACAGACATGAAAACTGCAGCTGACAACATGCAACAGGCAGCTCTACAGGTGAGTCAAAGCAAGAGAGGCAGTCCTGAACAGCCAGCACACAGCAAGGCAGGATGGCCCCATCGGCCAGGAGAGGGGTGACAAATGCACAGGGTCTTGGTGAGATGGCCCCTGGACACCACAAGAAGGAATGGGTTCTGGTTTTGTGCAAGAGTCAAGGCAGACTCTGGCAGGATATGTCCCCAGCCAAGCCACCACAGAAGACAAGGACTGGAGGAGAGATGCACAAGGAAAGGAGGTGAGACTGTGGAAAAGAAACAGCACCATCAATCAGGGATGCAAAAAGGGAGACATAGTAGGCATTCACTTAGAAAGTCTGAAGAAAACAAGGTCAAAGGCAAGATTAAAAGAGTAAGGTAAAGATGTAATTTAAAGAAAAAAAAGGAAGAAAAAGGAAGAGGACAAGGTCAGTGGAGATTTTGGTGGGGGAAGAATCAGTGAAGCAGGGACTGAGGAGTCTCTTGATGCAGCATCAGAGACAGAGAAGATGTATTGACTCATGGCAGCCAGCAGGATCACTTAAGGAAAACAGGGGTAGAGTGGCATAAGTCTTTGAGGAACGAAGCAATGGAAAGAGGAGTCAAGGATGGGAGCACATAGGAGGAAGCAAAAAGGAGACAGTGGGATCTTGATTCAGCCAAGTAGCTGAGCATAATGTGGAGTCTGACCACTCTTGTAATATCACTTGACTAACACCACTCTGAATCAGGGCCTGGTTCAGGAGCCTTCCAGTGAAAGACCAGGGAAGAACATGTGTAAAACATACAGAGCACAGTGGTTCAGTGCAGAGAATGGAAATGAAACAGGAACTTCAATGCTAATCCCAGAAGAAGCTCTTCCAAAACCTTCTGTGACCTGTCACCTCACTTCGTAGAGAAAGCAGAAAATTGGTTTTACTTGGCCTACACACTGATTTCCTGCACATAAGCGATAATTTTAATTCAGGCCTCTACATTGCTTTGCCAGCATTTAATGTTGCATAAAAATAAAGAAACTTCAGCTCCCTGCAACGCAGTGCAAGCGACTGAACTTTCTTTCAGTAGCCAGAACTGCAGCTATTAAATGTGTGAAATGCTAAAGGTAACCGTGCCCAACAATAGAAAATGAAGCAAAAGGAATTTAGACCAACCTCAGGAACCAGTTTGCCAAAATTATGGGTGAATGCTAGGGAAAAAGGACAATTAATACAGGGACAGATGGCTAAGCAAAAACAAAAGCCATTATCTAAAACCTGGCTAAGGAAAGCTTAGCAACTGATTGTTTAACAGAAGGAATTAAAGAACTCAATTAAATATAGTACTATCAATAGTTTGGATCCTAAGGAATAAGAAAATAGAGGACTTGCTGTCATTTGTGGCAGTATTAAATTCTTTCTGTAATATTACGTTAAATATTAAGGTGCACAAGTTTTATACAGAACAAACATTTCTTATCCTTGTGAGAAGGTGGGTTATAAAATGCAAACAAACTCTAGGCCAATAATAAAAGCTTCAGTGACTTGACAAGTCTTGGAAAACCATAAGAGGGTTCTGCAAGTCGTCTGCAGCTCAGGAGATCCTGCTGAAATATGACAGTCTTTCCCTCCCCTCTTGATTCCTCCTGAAACATGCACACATATAGTCCTGGAAAACCATACTCAGATGAGAAGGCCAGACTTCGGCTGTGTCCCCACGGGGCCGAAGGGTTACTCCAGAACAGCAGTATCATTTTCTGAAGGTGCCCCACCTGGAACACATCAGCTGATGGCCACCACTGAGCAAGAGTTGGGAGAAAAGCATGGCAAGTGGTACAAGGAAGATACGTCTCACATGTGCTTAGAGTCATGCCAGGATAGGGATCTGCGACCTCTGGCAACTCTTAGCAGAGAGGAGGTGTAGCACAGGCTCTGACGATCCACTGGCATCACAACCTGAAGTGCTCTCTGCCAAGAAGCCCATGTAAAACTGCATGTGTGGGAGTCACAGCCGCTCTCCATGCTAAGAGCAGGCACACACATTGCAGTCAAATCGCTTGGTCCCATACAACAGAGAATTAACTCCAAATAAATGTCTCAATCTCTGCCTGCAGCCTCAGTACAAACATTGACTCTCTCAGGGGAGCGCTACATGAAAAGTTGCACAAGTAATGAAAACGAAGCCTTCTAACAGCTTTACACAGCACAAAATGATGGCTAAACCCGTTTGCCATCACTGTCTCATAAGAACAGTTTGAACCGATAGGCCTCATTCATACATGCAAGTGATGTTTGGTTCTTTTCAATACTTTCTCAGTACTTTAATGATTTTAGTAATTAGTTTACATGCATTGTTTCAACATATCACATCGCCATGGTGGCATCATCAGTTTGTAACAGAGGCTTCTTTAAGAAAAGAAACAGCTTCTTAATTTTTCTATTAAAAAAAAGTTAATAATTACAGGAACACTGACAGTGTTGCTATAGTTACGACTATATCAGCCTTTCACTTACAACTTCCCGTTTTCAAGGGTCAATAACTCAGTTGTCAAAAATCCCACTGGGCAGTAGCCTGACACATCTTAGACATACATGAAACAACTGCATAAATAAAAATCAGCTGTTTTGCACTTGTGAACATTTTGAACCAAATCAATCTTTTCAGGTGATATTTTGAGCATCTGACAGTAGGTTTTGTAGCTTTTTTGTATACATTTTTTGGCAGGACGTTAGTCCTTTAGGTGCCCCAGTGTTTTTGGCAACTGCCAAAGGGAAAGGAAGACAAGCCACCACTTTTTCCTCCAGCCATTTCATCCCACCCCACCAGAAAGGAAGCAATCCTGGACGTGCCCGCTACGCTCCCAACAAAACTTCCCCAGGATTTTTAGGCACAAAAGCTTCACACGCATGTGCAGCAGCTGGATTACCACAAAAGACCATAACGGCCCTAAGAGCCGTTACGGTATATCAAGTGAGTAAACCGAAAACTAAGAAGGATTTACACAATGACCATAGTGGCTCCCTGGGAGCCGTTACGGTCTATCAGGTCAAAAATCCACTTTTTAAAGAGCGCCTAAATATGTGTATACCCAACAGGGCCTTGAATCTCCGGAGCAACTATCACACACATTTTCAAAATCAGCCAGGGAAGAGAAGGGAGATTACACCAAACAACACAAAGAGAGAAATTTTTGCAATGAATAAAAGACATATCATGCAAATTCTAAAGACCTATATTTAAATGGAAGAAAGTGCATGTTAAGTTGAGAAATAGGACGTAACATTTCTTCATTGTCAAAACAGGTCCTTTGAAGTTTTTTCTTTTTTTCTTTTTAAAATGAGAATTAAATGAAAAAGGAAATTTCCCACCAAAGCCAATCACTTAAAAAAAAAAAAGTTAGGTTTCAAGAAGTATAGAAATAATGCAATCACAGCTGGGTTCTGAGTTGCAGTTCTGCTGCATTTCAAGTCTCTAGTCACGGCACAAGTTGGTAACAAGGCTCAGCTTTGCCTTCTTTTAATTCTCTCCCATTGTGTCACAAAACGAACAAGTTATTCAAGACAGTAATTTTCTCCGTAAAAGTCACGTCTATTTTTTTAAAAAAGAAATCTGTAATAAATCATCAGCCTACTTACTTTTTCTTCTTCCCCTTCCTTTACATGCCATATTTGTTCCTGCAGCAAACCTGTAAGAGAACACTTTCTCTCTATGACCTGAGATAACGGTAATGTTGAAAGAATGGCCTCACTTGTCAAAGATTAGAGGGCTGTCTGCAGCCTACACTCGTCTTTACTTCAGCCAAATAGGCCCAATAAATGCTAATACTCAGCATGACGCATTGAGAACGCTAAGCCTCAACACTGACTAAGAAGAAAGTATCACAAATTTACTGAAATTATCTATAGCACAATAGAGAAGAGAAGGAATTAATCAAAGTCTCTCTCTTAATGCAATGCTTGATTGAACTATCCCAATCCCTTTTTAAATAGGATAACCTAGTGGCAAGTGACCCCGATGACACATCCTAGAGAGGTACACAAGTACCACTTGTTCGATTTTTTTTCTTTTATGACCTCATTAAGAAGGATTTTGAAGATTGTTCCTGAGTATGAGAACAAAGTGTCTGAAGATATCTCTAGCTTTTTATGTCTTTAGCCTTTTGCCGTTGAAATGGATTTTGAACAAGTGTTTATAAACTAAGTACATGCACAAGCAAAAAAGAAAAAGTCCTTAAAAATGAAATCTAGTCTAGCTACCTTTTCTTAAATGCAAAGACTGGCTAAGTCTCCAAGAAACAAGAAAGTTTTGCCAAGATGAACTCATGATTGCATCTACCCCCCGCCCTGTACTCCCTCTCTCTCCTTTCCTGTTATAGACCCCATTAATTAGATTTGGCGGCAATTTTCCCTTCCTTATCAGGGAAGACAGAGTCTGCCAAATCTGCTAGTGTGAAAATACTCCATCGCCAGTAACATTTTTTCCTAAGTGTTTGTTGATTCCACGCTTGGATTTAATATCAAGGATTATATTTTATAACCAGAAACAAACAAACAGATTTATAACTGAAGACCGAAAGGCAAACAGCAGAAAAAAAGCAAGCCAAGTACTGAACCTAAATGTAGCATTTTTATTGACTTCTTAGAAACCAAATAACCTGGCATATTAGTGTGTGCATTCTGCAACAGACATTCAGCCCCATTGTACTACTTAGAAGAGAATAAAAAGAAACCCTACTGTTTGAAATCCAGCGGAACATCCCCACAACAGAGCACAACTGTTCCCTCATGCATGAATGGGAAGGAGATGAAAGAAAAGATGGACTTCTGAGGTACAGCAAAAAACAAAGACAACAAAAGTGCTGATCATGAGGGAATGACACAACTCATTGCTGCAAAAAGGATGAGAGAAAGGAGCTCAAACAATGGTGCAGACAGCTAAGTGACATGTAGAAGAATTGAAAAATCTACAGAAGTGTCTTTTCTTTCCACACTTGACGAGAAACAATTAAATGTTGGTACATCTGTCATAAAAAAGATAATTGAAACCTGTTACCATCATTATAGACGGTAACTTAACTACCAAAACTGTAACTGTCCAATTAAGTGTTGCCCCCTTGTTATCTATACCACTTGCTAAAATGAAAAAAACCTTTTAATGTTGGTGATGATTTACCACCAGTATAGCTGTTACAAGCCATGGAGTTGAACTGGCACGTTTTACAAGGTGGATATTTAGGCTACAGGGTACCTACGTCTATTTGTACACACACAGATGGGGGAAGGCAGGCACACATGGGTGCATGCAGGCTCACATGCGTGAGCGCACGCATTCATGCACTCGCTCTCGCACACCCACCAGTGAGGACAAATTTTGCAAACAGATGAGGTTTTTGACAAGGAATCCAAAAAACCCAGATAATTGCCAGAAGTCTCACTAGGTGTTTACTCCCCTGAAGGTCCACCAGCCTGTGAAAACAACACCATGCTAAACTAATCCACTGACTGTTGCTACTTGGTTGATAACGCGCAACACTCCACAAAACTGCAAAGCAGTTATTGACCCTGTCAGAACACCTGATTAATGGATAAATGCTGTAATTGATTAGCAGAGCAGTGTGAATTAAAACAGAATACAGCATCAATAACGAGCCGCTGACAAAAGGTAGCCGACATAAAATGTAAAATGGTAGCCCGCAGCCATAAAATGTAAAATGGTAGCCTGCAGCCATATCTCATCAAAGACATGCGTTTCTTAAAAACAGAAGAAAACATTACCCCTGAAAAAAACCCACAAATGCGGCGTCCTGTTCTCTGCATTCTTTAGGCTTTTCTCTTGGTAATGATTAAACCACCAGCAAAATGTTATGGGAACTACTCGTGAATCCACTTCATACATCAAGCCAGGCAAGGCAGTTAAATGACTGCATTATCCTCTGGGCTTCTCTACCCTTAAAGAAATTCACTGCTCTCCATTTTATCCCGGTGAGCTGTGATTTTGGAGTGGCACCGGGTGCATCCAAGGCTGCCTTCGGTGGAGTGCTCAGGCAAATCCCACAGCTCATAGGTACACAAGGGAGCCCCACAACGGTGTCACACCGAGGAGACAACTCAGAGCTACAATCATCACATTGTTACACTTGTTTTCCATTCCCTTAAGGGCCTTAGGAGGCCAAATGTTCCCACTTTTGTTCCTTTCTCTTTCTGACTTAATCCTACTCTAAGGCCCTACATTATGCCTGACATTATATGAAATAGATTATATAGATTTTATACAGCACCCGCAAACACACATGTGATGTTTCCCTGCTGTAGGAAAGCGAGTTTGTAACACAGTGTCTGAGGCACCGAGTTGCTTCCATTCATGGTACCTATCTTGGTCTTCCAGCTCTTCAGGCACCATGCATTACTCTGTGCATTAGGCAAGTTGACACACCTAATGTAATGCCATCAGACATATCAAAGCTGTCCTGGTACAAGAAGGAAAAAACATTAGCTTGAGTAGAGCACTTAATGCAATTATGTTGCTCTGACTTCCTGAGCTAGCTCACTCAGAAGTAATTTAAGCATTTCTACATGACACTGCATTGTATCCAACAAATACAGCCTCTGCTCAAAATGGTTGTTGCTACCAGGTAAGTCTCTTGGAAGTCTCTATGTGTCATTTTCCCCCTTAAAATAAAATCCAGAAGCTGTTAAACGGAAGACCTATGCTTTTGATATGAAAAATGTGAATAAGGAAAAGCAAAAGTGGCATTAGTCCCTTGTAACAATTCTCTCAAAATCTGTCAATTTGATGCCCATTTTACATTCCTCTCCAAAGCATAACGTATTTTTTAGCAGTTCTACAAATTCACAGGTACATATTCAGAGATGTAGTCCTTTGGAAATCCACATCTTTTAGGATAATTTTTTTTTTTCGTTGGATAACTGTGAGACTTATTTTGGATGCAGAATGATTTTTCTTCTTCCCCGGCTGCTTCAGGACTGCTACATTTTCAGTGGCATCACAGCTTTTTCAATTTAAATAATTTACCAGTCCAGGAGTAGACTTCATCCTAGGTAATCTCACACTAGGAAATCTAAAGCATTACTTCTGTAGATGATCCCTATTTATCAACCAAGATAATCAGGTATTTCCAAAGAACAAGCCTGGTATCTTTGGGTTGGAAGATCTGCCCTCCCAATGCGCCTCTCTCCCTTCACCAACTGTAGAAGTTACCCTAACAACATGCACTTTAAAAGCTACAGCTACGTCACAAGGCTTCTGTCTTAGCAATTTAAGATAATTGCAATTAAGGAGGCTTTTAACCCTTCCTATTGTATTCCAGTGTCCTCAGTCCTCCGCAGCTCTTTGTGAGGACCAAGGGACGGAGAAACAAAGTGTGCTCTGATGGGCCCCCTCCCTGCTGCAAAACATCTCCAGTCCAGCATGAGCTCCCTCACAGGCACCTCTTTGTCCTAAAACATGGTTGGACAAAAGGAGGGGCAGGTCACTGTGTACATGAGTTTGTCCCAGGGAAGGGGATCTTGGGTCTCCCCTATTGTCCATGTTGTCCAAGAGGTCCCGCTCTCCAGGATACCAGCTGTTTTGGGGAAGACGGAGGCATAGGTGCATTTCTGCCATATAAAAAACCATTGGCATTTCTTTCTTGCTGAGCTTCAACAGGAGGAATAAGGGATCCTTGATCAAAACAGCAAATGGCTGGACAACATGGACATTTTTGGAATTTGAACCTGGTCAGGGTGATGGTGGGACTGAGCCCAGCTCTCACTGCCAGGGCAGCTGGGGTAGCACTGGAATTTCAGAAAGATGGTGGGCACCAAGGCACTCCTTTTTAAAGAAATAAACAAGGAAAGCTCAGCTATTTCCTGGAATAACTGCTTTACTTACCTGACTCCAGAGAGCCTGATGGTGCTGGATCCTCAGTGCTGGGGGCCAGCTGCCCATAGCCCTGATACAGAAGCTTGCAACCTATAATACAAGAGCTCACACTGTCTGCCACTGTATAGAAAACACCAGCTTTCTACTGCTTATTATCAAACCCAAACAGTTTTTTACAGAAATAAAATCTTATCTCCTTTCCTTAGCTATTTTTATATTGTATTGTAAAATATGAAACCCGGTTTTAGCCTAGAAGTCTACTAAAAAGTAACCTAAAAAATACTTCCAGCAGCCCAAAAGAGGAGCCTACCTCAAAAAAAAAATACTGACAGGAGATAAAGTTACATCAGTTTCAACGAAAGCAAGATTAGGCCCTTTAACTTTTTTTGGGTGTGGGGGAGGGGATGGGGTGTGCAGGGAAGAGGAGACGAAACTCTGGCAGCTGAAGGTTCAGCTTGATCCCCAGAAATTTTAAAGAAGACATTCTTCTCCACAGCTATTGTCAGAGCTGGAGACAAAAGTAGAGGCCCTTTCAGCTGCTGAACTTAGCCAAAAAGCCATTTGTAACTCCTGCAGTGCGGTGCTTTTATAGGTCAGGGCATACTCCGAAAAGATTTTCTCTCTTTTTCATTCTCTTTTTGGAAGATTTGGTTAGGACCCAGAAACTTAGCTCAGAAACAAGCAAAAAAACATTTCAGCCCATTACAAAACAGTGTTAGAAAGATCTCCAAATGTATTAACACAAACACAGTTTTCTGATTCATAGTTATCTTTTACTAGTTGGTGTACACACCTGCAGTGGTCATTGCTTCTCAGACATAGTTCTACATGAATTTTTGTTTGCTTTTGGGTCTTGAGATATCTTAATGCATAGGTCAAAGAGTTTTGGAATTTAATTTTCCTTCTAGTCCCTTAACATCAATAATCTGGAATATAGTTTTAGCAAAAACATTTTACCAATTAGAAGATGCTAAATTTTTTTGCTAATAAAACTCAATCAGATGAGAGGGGTGCAGGAAACTACAAAGGAAATGTCAAGGTAACAGCCTTGCTCTGCTTCTGCAGCCAGCTAGTGGGTCAAACTCCGTTTCCTGGAATATATGTCTGACTACACTCTAAGGGCTGCTTGAGAATTCAGGCTTTAACTGAAATGGTGGTCTCAGTACCTGAGGGACCAGATCCATGCCTAAAAATCCTTCCTGCTCCCCAGGAAACACAACTGGAACTATTTGCTACAAACAAGCAAACAAGAAAGGAGTAAATCCTACAGAATAAAATGGTATAAAAGGAAAAGTGGTCAAATAGAGAGAAAAAAAGGAGATTTGAAAAGACTGATAGAAGGACACCAGAGCCATATAGTTAATATAAGAGCAGGAAACAAACTTGAACATTTTGTCAAAGGAGATTATTTTAGAAATCCACATGCACAACATTTGTGATAAAACACTGCTCTGGTAAAACCCCCATTGATTTCCATGACTGAATAGGAAAAAGAGAAATGTCATTAGCTAACTTCTGGTACACATTTAAAGAGAGCTGTCTTGTTTAAATACATTTTCTTCCTATGAATCTGCATGGCTAAATCAATGATAACCAGAGTCTTTCAGACAATGGCATATCTGAAGCCTGCCAAACCCAAACAAAATCTCTAATGTGTGCAGGTGTTGAACATTACACTGGTAATCAGAGTGATTGCCTGGCCCATATTCATGTTTACAGTGGTGGTGAATGAGCAATATTTGCGTGGGTTAGAAGGTGTTCTTGATACTTTTGCAAGATGAAAATACGGGCTTTGTTTCATCCCAAGTAACATTCCAGCTTTTTGGTGTATTATTTTCAGTGCAAACCATAGCTAGGTGCCATACTTTTTGATATATGGCATAATTTCTTTAAAACATTTTGAATACCACCTCAAGACATCGTCTAATACTAATCTGCACTCACAACTGAGTACATGCAAGAATTGCTCCAGAAATAATGAGAAGTCACAGCATGTACAGCAGAAGGATGTTTCAAAAACAATTTTGGGTTTTTGTTGTTTTTGTGGGTTTTTTACATGGGTAAATTAGGGTAGATAAATGCTGCAAAATGAAGTCTGTTTCTTCCAAAATACCCGAAGCTCTCGATTCACCAACTGAAGTCACAGAAAAGTGAAAACAACCTTTGGGAAGAGGATTTTCTATTTCTAGAAGGTTATTGTGGATGAAAACATGTGCCAGCTGTGGATGAAAACTGCACCAAGGCAACCAACAACCACTTTGAGAAGCTGATGGTGTGTTTGCAGGAGTTATTTAAAAGTCACACAAAGTATTCTACGTAATAGAATACTTTCTATTCTATTAGAATAGAAAAGTTTCCAGAGTTAGTTAGATATATAACATGAATTTACACAACTTAGTCTAAATTGACTTGTATCATTACCTCTAACATTTAGCCCTTAAATTTCAAATGTTTCACATAGTATAGACCTTTTTAGCTTATCACAGCAGTTCTGTTTTACCAGTCTACAGTTTTTCAAACCAAATTGGCATTGCTTACACAGAACTCAGCTTCACATAAAGATGAACAGAATGTGCAGTTTCTTAAATGAAATAACTTTATTACAGATCTCAGTTCATAGCAGATCTACACCACAGACCTTAGCAAATATTGCTCTGAAATCCTCATGCAAAGTGGACAGCTGGAGCATACATTTAGCTAATGGGACAATACTAGCCAGTAAAATGTTTTTCTTCTTTACATTCTGCTCCCCCTCCAATTTAAGAGCAAGTAAGTTGATTCATGAAAACAATTTCTCCATTACACATAGGCATACACAAAGAACTAAAGCTCCTGTTTCCAAAAAGACTGAAGTTTTGGCATAATCCAGAATAATTATTAGTATTTTTATGGATTTTGTACTATACAAAGGCGATTAAATTCTGCCCAGTGGATTTTATAGCAAACTCCTGTGCTGTAATTCCACCCTGGCAAATCTCTTTAGCTTGTAGTTAGTAGTGGCATGAGACACTACGAGTTTGTCCAGGCTTACTGCTTATTTGTCTGTTTGTTTTTTTGTTTAATACTGTGGAACTTTGTATAAAATCAACACAGAAATTAAGCAGGAATCTCGATGACTTTGTTCTAACACTCTCCCCCCTCCCCCAACTCCCCAAAAAAGGGCTTCTGGATGAAGAGTCTTTCTCACTGTCAAACTCAGTTCTCTTTTAGGTACTTGCCTCCAAAGCAATTCCAAAGTAGGAAGTTCAAGAAGTCTTTATAATAAATTCCCTGTTATCCAATTCTGCATTAGTGGAGTTTAACTGACTTTCACATTCTGCCTGCAAATTGAAAACTGAGACCTCCAATGTGAATGGCAACTGTTCAGTCCTCATGCAAACTCATCTGCAGCCACAGAGCTCAGACTGGACAGGTACTCCCAGTGGGTGCAAATAGTCTTCAATTTTTTACCCAATGATATTGGCTTTGTGGCATAATAAAGTGGCTTGCTCTTAGGGTTGGCTCTAAAATGAGAGAGTTTTTTTATCTCCCACCCTTAGGTCAGTGTGTTCACATTTTTTGATGACTTGTGGTGATCTATCTACTTTTCATGTTTAGTGTGGAAGAGCTAAGTGACTCCCATGTGAGCAACATAAACATCTTTTATGTTTCTGTAGAGAAAATGAATCACACAGGACTCCAAATAAAGTTTTGCTTTTTAAAGTCTTCTGCTTTTTAGGGTAAGACATTAAAATACCAAGTTGAAAGTACAAAGATCTTAGCAGAAACCATAGGGACTGCAGATCGATTCTCTTGAAAAGATATTAAATCAGGGCTCCTTCACCCCTCTAAAAATGTCATACAGTAACTTGTGGTGCAGCATTTTTTCTAATGTTCCTACCTGCTTCTACCCTGAGTGTGCCAGGTTACTATCATTTACAACGTTATTCTGACTTGTACCAGACAACTCATAATTATTTCCACATAATTTTAGGTACATGTGCTCTGAACCCCACCACTTGCTTCTGATACTCCCACAGCACCTGCACAGGCGCCCCAGCTCTGGACCCTGGGGAGCAGGGAGCCCTGGTGGCGGGGAGCAGACACAACTTGCCATCTCAAGGGGCACCTTTCCTCCCCTTTCAACCCCCCGGGTGACAGCTCGAGGCCGTGGGCTGAGCCCCAGAACCGCGGCTGGTGTCTTCCCCAGCCGGCTCTGCGGAGGGGAGCCGAGGGCAGGCAGGCCCGGTGCCCCGGCACGCTTATTTTCTTCCGCCCGCGTGTGCGGATGCCAACTCCAGCGTCCATAAAACTGGGTTACATCAAACAGACCAACCGCCGTCATCTCCCCGTCATTACCCCCGACACAAGTCCTGACAAAAGGCCGCTGCCAAGGCCTCCGCTGACAGCCCGAACAATAGCGGCCACAAAGGCCTTTTCTGCCTGCGCAGATGACATAAATCTGATGCTATAACGCCGGCGCGACTTCAGCTTGCTCCTTATTTATTTATTTAATAAGCCACTGTCATCCATCTCGGGAAGGTGGCTTCCAAACTCCAAATTAATCAAGCCACTGAATGCGAATTTCCATATTGCTCTGCCAAAGGTCTTCTCCACATCAATTGCCGGGAGAAGGCCCCCGTTGTGCTTTGGTGTATTGTGTGCGGAGCTACTGCTGCTGCTAAAAGCCACTCTGTTTTTAATAAACATGCATTGTTCTTTTTGTAGTAAATCCAGGAAATAATACCCAACTGGGAGTTTGGGTGCAGGCTTTTTTGTAGCGTGAACAGAGCGATGGATGCATTTTCATGTCTGTTAGTGCTGTGATGGCTCCATTTGTTATTGCTCAGAAGGTATTTAATTTTTCAAAAATAGAAATTAAGCCAATATTGAAGCAATGCTTTCTTGTTTATCTTGGGAAACCCCAAGCTGAGCCCACTGATCCTGCATTTCTGTGTCGGTCGTGTCACTTCACCAAACAAGAGGTTTGCTTCAGGTGCCCTGTCCTCAGCCATTTACCCGACTGCCAGAGCAGGGTTTTCCAGAGCACTATGGAAGAAATACATTGACACTTCGGAATTCAACAAAATCAAAACCTCACTGATTTAACGGAGCCAGAATTCATTAGCTTGCCTTTCAATATTCTTTAGTCAACTAATATCAGGTCTTGAGCCTACACAAGTTACCTGTTTCCTTTCGGCAGTCTGTTGATAAAGAGGCAGCTCCCCATGGAATGATCTATCACTGCTGTCTCAGGGATGAGCTGAACTACCTTCCCAAGGAAAATCACGATTTCTCTCTCTATAATACACACCTACCAACCTGTGCTGTACAAGCTCAACCAACCTTCTTGCTGGCAGAGAGGACAAGCAGAAGGGTGGCAGCCCCAAGACAGCAGGAGCAAAACAAGAAGGGTGGCTCTCACATGAGGCTGTGACCAGAGGGACTTGTTGTACATGTGGCTGCCATGTGTACCAATGGCCCCATGGACAGGTGTGTATCACAGTCCAGACACTTAAAAAATGCTCCTCAGTGGCATAACAGGAATGGAAAACAAGAGACAGGCCAATATCACAAGAAGAACAGAAGGGAGATTGATAGGTGTCTTTCATCTGCTCTATTTGAGCATATATGTGATGTTTTCCAGGGCTTACAGATGTAGAAATAGAACTTACCTGCCCCACAAAAGGTTATTTCAATTCATAAAGATGAATTCTCTCAGATATTTTTTATTTTAAAATGTTTATAGGGAGTATTCACTAGAAATTGATGTTGAAGCCTCACCTTTTTTTTCATGCGGGATATTTTGGAAACAAAGCATGCAAAAGGCTTTAAATAGTGCAATTAAAAATTCCTTCTTCACTTAGCTAATCAGCTTCTGAATTTACACAAAATTTTAGTAGTGTTTTCCAGAATAAAGACAAAAATATCTCTGAATAGTTGTATTGCAAGACAACAAAACAGAATACAGCTGGCACTCATAATATGAATAGAGTTTGACGGACAATAATTGTTTGATGGACAATAAAATCTACCAGTGAACCAAGAGATGTGATAATTATAGATATGTTCATAGTATTTTAAACATTCCTTTTCCATGAAATAGCAAGGTAATTTGCCAACCAGATATTTTTACTTGACTAAACTTTTCACTCCAGAAATAGCACTCACAAACACTGAGAAAGGACACTAATAGATAGCATGTTTCATACTTCCATAACCTTAGAAAAACCCAGTAGAAAATATCAAGTTAAGTTTCACAGCCTATCTCAAATGAAAATTAATGCTTTTCTAATGAGGGTCAATTATTTTCTTTTGAAGGACACACAGTGAAGAAGCTACCCAGAAGCTGCTGCCCACAGCAAGGGCTGGGATTCCCATGCTTGGCTTAGGCTCCGGAGGCTCAAACACATGACAAAACCCACAGGAGGGACTTTTACAATCGAGTAATAAGGCACCTTTGCTATCCCTGCAAACAGGCTGCTTGCTTTCCAAGAACAGAAAATGGATGGGGGGCAGAAACTACAAAGAAGCCTGAATTTGCAAAACAGAGCAGGTCTGGGGAGGAACCACCTATATCTCAAGCTATGCTTTCAGACTGGTTTTGCTTTTTGTCCTCTGAATCTTCTGTGGGAAGAAGTAGCCCTTCTGTAAAAGCAGTGGGAATGGGAACTCCCCAGCAGCCTGTGAGACCAGACAATAAAAAGTTTTGGAGCAAACCTGAATGGTGGGTCTGGAAAAGCTTGCCCATCTGCAGGCAACTCCATGCAGAAGAAAATGTCTGAGGTAGCAAATCAGACCTGGAACAAGTCAGAGGTGAAACCTTCAAAATAAGGAGAGTATCTCCAGCTTGAAATTACAAACACACCGAGTTGTACTTTTTAACATGGTCCAATGGTTGCAAGACAGACAAACCAAAGTGTTAGCAATAAGCAAAAGCAAAAAAAACCTCCAAACCGAAGAACATCTCCACAAATTCCTACATGAGAAAGATGATTTTTTCCCCCCATTTCGGTGTCTAAGTATCTTTCGAGTAGCTATTTAACATATAATTTTGACACCATATTAAAGACAACCATAAAAATACGTGCCTAAAAATATATTATAAATTGCTCTGTTCCTAAGTAATGTACTACAGCATAAGAAAAAAGAATTGTTAATTAATACTGCTCACTGTGTTACAGCCTAACTGATGAAGGGAAATGCATTCAGACTCCTAAAATGCCGGTCTCCAAGACCATCAGGGTTAGTTTCTGAGTGGCACGTTTTTAAAACATTTAATCAGTGATCTGAATATGTGTCAACACTTTCTGGTAGTGTGCTATAAAATGTGAACCTTGTCAACAGAAACATAAAAAGGCGACACACTTGGGACACAGAGCTTTTATGCTGACACACTGTAATAATATAATTTTTAAATTTATCATCTGTTTAGCCACAAGCAACAATTAATCTTTTAACTAATCACACAATGTTTTAAATAACACCTCCAAAAAAAACCAAAACCCCAAAACCCAAACATGTTTCATTTTTACTTTCCTTGCCTTCACAATTGTGTCGCTTTCAAAACCTTATGAAGCAACACGCAATAAATTTTGCAACGAGGATAAAAATGTTAGCGAATAATATGTTTCCCCCTCCTCAGTTAATAAAATTACTTAACACTGAGCCTGCAAGCAAAAAGAAAACCCCAGGAGTAATGCAAGCCTCAGCGGGTTCAGTTCTGTCGTGTTTCTGTCGCATTAAGTGACATTTTATTCCCAAATCACTTAACCTTTGACTTTTATAACTAAACATACAGACCCTGAATTGTTACCGTGGAGGGGACCAGCGAACGACACTGCTGCCAGGCACCGAAACCAAGTGCCCCACAGTAGTGGGCTGCTACAGGATGGAAGCAATTTGGCTCACAACATCCCAAGTTTCACTCCTTGTCACCTGGAAAAGGAGGCAGAAAGGGAAATGGGAGAAGGGGAGATGTTTCTGCTAGTGACCTCTGTGTAGCACCAGATGCATCTCCCCAGGGACCTCAGGTACTGGACCTAGGAACACTGTTTTAACAGTGTTCCCACCAGTGGTGCATGTGCCAGGCAAAGAAGGGGTTAATAATCAGGCAGAAGTAGGAAAAAGCACTTTATAATTAAAATGTAAATCTTGAACCCAGCGGGAGTTCCATGAGGAATAATGTCAAACCATATAGATAACTTTGGGGGGTTTTTGTGCAATAAAAGCATGGATCATCATACATGTATGTTCATGTAAGCACATTCACATTAATAACCAGCAAAAGGGAAGGCATCTCTTGCTTCATCTCCAAGACTCTGACTGCCTCCTTCTGGGTGCAGAGGAGCAGGGAGACACCAACCATGTCACTGAACATGACTCCGTGGCTGGACAAATACAGCTGCATCTGAGAGGTTCATTTTTCTTAGAAAACTATCATGACGGCAGAGTCCTTTAAATTGTATGTCTAGCAACTAAGACAGCTTTTGATTAAATATGCAATCACATTAATAACTTTCTTCTTCCTTGCCCAGTGGCCGAGGGCTTTGTCCTCTGCTCTTGTCCACGTGAGAGACTTTGCTGGTGTGACATGTGTGGTCATGAGAAGGCAAGGGGAGGAACCTGACTGCCAAATTCAGTAAGGTACTGAGCCAGTCATGTCAGGATTTAGTTTCCAGTCATGGTCCTTGTAAACTTACTGTTTTTCATTAATGATTTTCATTAACAGGTGGAAAAAAAGATTTAAAATCTTCTGGGCTAAATATGGATCAGCTCCCACCATACTTTAATTCTAAAGGACAGTGGTATTTGCTTCTCCTGAGAGTGTAATTGCACATATCCATCAACTGTAGAACAGTGGACTCCAGACAGTCTGTGAAAATCATCCCAAATACAAGTTAAGAAAATTACATATTAATTACTTATGGCTGACGTCTCTTTAGAGAATGGATCATCATTCCAAATAATAAATATTTCGTCTAACACAAGGGGGCTTGCTCTGTGATTACAGATCCTTTACATTCCAGGAATAAGCATGTTGAAGTTGTACCTTGAATTAATGCCTAGTTTGGAAGTCTAAGAACCAGCAAAGCAATCCTCAGCTGTACCCATTACTAAAAAGGGTAATTATGGTCATCCCAAGAAACTAACTCTTAAAACCTGCTTAATGAAGGGAAATTTTTCATGGCATGGAACAGGCATACAGGTTTCTTGCAATGCACTCTTCAATTTACAGTATGCTCTTAATTAATTGCAACATCATCCACAGGATCTACATTTTAAAAGGCAAATGTACAGGTAAGGGTATGGAAAATGGCAAATGGAAATGGAACACAAAACATAGCAAATATAAATGTGATGAATTACATATTAGTAGAATTGTTGTGAGATGGATAGATGAGTAATGACATTTTGCCCCCTCATTTTGTGGCTGAAGCATCAAAATACTACTGCCATCTGTTGTGCTTGCAGATACCCTCAACTCTCACTGCTAGAAAAGATAGTGCTCAGCTGCAGCTGTGAAGACTATGCAAGGGAAGTTGACCATTTGCAAAAAATAACTTCAAGAGAGTTGGCCCAGACCATAGGAAGTCATTTGTTCCTCATCCCAGATGACATTTTCCAGTTACTTTACAAATTGCAGAAGCACGATAAGACTTCTGCAGAGCAGTGACTAATGTAAAAACAAATATAATTCTACTATGACAAGGAAGGTGTTCACAAACTGCAGGAAGCAGTTTAAAATAAATTGATGTAGGTTTTGAATTGTCCACAAGTTGGGTTTAGCTTCCTTCCATTTACCTTTTACTGCATTAACATTTCTTTTGTGGTGGCTGCTGCTGGGAATCTATTGTAAGTTTGGGCAATTAGGATTTTTGTTCCATCTGTCCCTCCCCTCAGTCAATACTGTAGCATCAAAAGAGGCCAATTCAGTGTAGGCTGGCTCTGCTCTAAAGCCAGCTAAAAGAGATGTTAGAATTCACTACTGCTCTGGGTGGAAAGGATGCAGGAGGAGGGGGGGGATGGAAAGCTATAATCATAAAAATGCTGTTTCAGGCTTGTCGAGTTCTTAAAATAATCTGACTTAAACCTCCTACACAATGCACACAAGTCAGAGCATGGTAATATACTTCAATGTAGGTTGCCTCTCTCTCCCTAAATCCAAACTAAAATAGATGTTAGAAATCATTACTGCGCTATGTCAAATAGAGACTAGAACTGTAATCAGAGGGCTGCGGCTTCAGGTTTCAACGGTTCTTAAAATAATCAGCCTTAAACCTTCTGCAGGAATCAAAGCCTGGTCATTTATATTTCTGTAAGGCTGAGGATTCCATCACCTCAGGCTTCTCCCTGATAAAAAAGCAGCTTGCCTTTTTTTTTCCCCACTGAAATAACTTGTGCATGGCAGATATTGGCAGGTAGAAAGACAGTGGAAACTAGGTACTTCATTTTTGTCAGAAGGTTAACTCCATGTGGAGTCAGGGTATGACCTCAGAACAAAACCCAAGTGCCTTGTCTTCACTGTGTTTTTACCTGAGCACAGCAGATGTATATTAGCTACCTGAACTCAAAACTGCTTTTCCCAGTGAAGACAATCCTTATATCCCACTACGGAGCACTGTGTTAAAGCAGGCAGCTTTGCTGCTTACTCAAACCCCAAATTCCCAGTCTCTGATTTTCATGTCTGCAATCCATGGGTTAGCTGTTCAAATACAAACCAAAACAAAATAAGGAGAATGCATGTGATTGGGAGTTTGCTCCTCCTCCACTTGCCCAAGAGCTCCTTCTGTGTGACCAATTAGTTCTTCCTTTCTCTAATCCCACCCTGCTTCTGCCTCTTTATTTAATACAGGTTTTCTGTGGGTGCAGATTAACCACAGCCTTATTTTCGAGTATAAGTACTTCTAACAGGGCACAAGTTATCTGTGATTCAGGCTATAGACATGAAAATAAGGTAATCTTCCCATTCTTTTGCAAATGTCCAGGAAAGAGTATGTTTAACATTGCGTAATAACATCCGGACCAGGAGGAGGGGTAGATGGGAAGAGGCAGGGATGATTAAAACTGAATCCAGCCCATGAAGAGAAAATGGGCACAAATAACCACACTCATAGGGGTATTTGCCTGTTCTCATTTTTGTCACCATACAGTATGCCAACTGTGCCCTTGGGATTTATAAGCATTATAAAATATGGTATGCTGGTTTTTGTTCACCCTTCCTTTCTGAGAGTCATAGACCTACATGATGATTTTTAAGAGGGTAAATCTCAGGACTCACTGATTGCAGAGAAAACTTTGGGAATGTGGGAACCCCACAGTTCAAAGCCAGAATACTCTTAGCATTATTATCATTACACGTGCTAAAATCTTGTGAGTTTTAACGCTTCAGGTGCAAACTCATTGAAACCTCATTCACGGAGGAAATCAGAGACTCAAGTGCTCCAGCAGGCACAACACAAAGCAAGGCAACTGAGTGGGGTTACAGCATCAGGTAGGATTAATGCTCAGTGCCACACACAGTTAACACAGCTGCAAGCAGACCTGCTTCTCAGCCATGCTCAGTTTGTCATGGGGCAGGTCTGGCCCACCTGTTGCAATTTTTCCACAATCAAACACCAAGCCTGAAGGCAAGGCAAGTTCCAAGAGCCTATGGGTTGGGGAAAGACCAGCCTTCCAAGAGGTGGAAATGTCCAGGACAGCCCCACTGCCTCCTGCAGGAAGAAGGGACTTCAAAAAAATTCACATCACACCTCCTTTGCCCTTAGCAAAGCCACTGACTTGTGACTAATATGCCTGCTCTCTTTTTATGGGACTGAAATCAGTGGCTCCCAGGAAGTCATTGAAATTGGAGAAGTGACTACAATAGTAGTGGGAGAGGCTCCAGTAGAAGTATTTGCAACAGTCAGGTTTGCCAACATTTAAAAGAGCTGCAGGTTTTTCCCCAGCTTCTTGTGCTTTTTCAACAAAAGGCCAGTGCAGCTGGATGGAGGTGGTACAAAGCCTTGCAATGGTCACAGGCTCATGAGGAAAAGAGCTTGTGGTTTACCCCAACCAGAGCCAGAATCCAGGAGCCCCAAACCCAGGGTTAGGTATAAAACACACCAAATCAAATCTTCAGCTATGGAGCAAGTATCAGAAGAGGCCTGTCTCATGACAAGTGTAATCATTGGATAAAGGGAAAAGATGGTCCTGAGCTAGTTTGCACTGGTATCATGTCCTGGATCAAGCCATGGTGCTGTCTGTTTGAAAGGAAAAAGAAGCAAACTTCTAAACAGTTAATCCTAAACAAAAGGTTTCAAGTGCTAGGGAAAAGTGGCCACTGGTTACCCAAGTGATTTAAAGTACTTCAGGATATCTACGCCACATTAATCTTGCATGTATACCCACCATGTACTTTAGAAATAATTCCTTACAAAAAGATGTTAGGCTTGTCTCAGTAAGATAAAATGTTTTAAACATTTCAAAACCTGAAGTTTTTCTGTATGAGAGAAACATGGAAAAGGATTGTGCAGTTAAGTAGCATCTACCCACATAAACCAAATAGGTCTGCACCAAACGAATCGTGCTATAAACCTTGGAATTTTACAAGCAAGTTTTATATTAATTCTTTAGAAACACTTT
This sequence comes from Pachycephala philippinensis, assembly GCA_013397055.1. Lineage (NCBI taxonomy): Eukaryota > Metazoa > Chordata > Aves > Passeriformes > Pachycephala > Pachycephala philippinensis. Next base: position 61,871 of record VWZT01002683.1, read on the forward strand.
GTGCTTATGGTTTCAGACAGAATATAAAAGTACCATATAAATATCAGCACAATATAGTAGGCAGCTGTTAGGTACTTTAACCATTCCCAATCAATTATAATAAACAGAGCAAGCACACTGAATCACATCAGAGCACCATGCAGTAACCCTCCACCTCTGACTTCTCCTTCCTGCCACGTAAAATTAACCTTGCAATAAATTACTTGTTAAATGACAGAATCTGGAATGTTCTGGAAGTTTTTTGGTAGGCTGGGATGGATAGAGAGACTAAAACCACCTTTTGAATAACAAACAACATTAATGGCAGTAAGAGTCTCTCTCTCTCTCTCTCTTTTTTTTTTTTTTTTTTTTTTTTTTTTTTTTTTTCTTTTTCTTAAAACCAGCTGCAAAAGAGCAGCAGAATAACCCCAACTATTCCATTCAAAGCAGAAGGGAACCCAAAATGCTGGCCCTACAGAAACACTGGGAAGCAGTGCAAGCATGCCTAGCAGATGAGATTTGCTTAGCTGGCTTAAAATAGAACAAAAAGAAATGCAGCACTCAGGAGACTTGGGAGATAGGATGGGGTGGCAGCAAACCCTTCCCTTCTGGCAGGGAACAAGGCACAGCCTTTTGGAGTAGGCAGCACGTGAGGAAGGAAAGGTAGGAAGATAACCACATGACTCATCAAAAGGCAAGTCACTTCTGGAACTGATGAACAGGCAGACAGCTCCTTAGGTGCAGACACCAACTGTCTGTCTCCTTTGCTTTCTGTTTACACACCTTTAACTATCTACTTGGATGTGCTGCTTGCTTCAGATGGACATGAAGCTGAGCACGTGGAAAACTCACACTCAAGAAGAACAAGAACCTCTTTTATGTGTTTGCTAAACTGCTTTTATCCAGATATGCAGTGCTATTCCAACACCCACAAAATCATCTAAATTATGCAAGGCCACAGGCAATTCTCGCCACAACTGCTCTCACTTGCACGCTGGATCTGACTGTAGACATGGATGCTGATTGGTGAGGTCTGTGTCTGGACCACTCCTGGGTCAGGCACACTGTGAATCCCACAGGCCTTGCTGAAATTATACTTTTATTTACAGTATGCTGTGATATGTGAGGTAGGGAGGACAAAATCTGCTGTGTTTATTTACTATTTCTGCCCACACACAAACAAACTTACAGCTGGTACATTTTTGGCACTTAAGTAGTTACATGTCTCCTAAAATTATATTCATGTGAATTTAAATACTGCTGACCAGAGCTATTCTTAATAATTGACATTATTTTCTATGTAATAGCTAATAGTTTTAAAACTCTCCTAAAAATAAGAATTTTGCAAACTTTGCTTTCATGCTTCAAAACACTTAATTTAAACAAAAAAACCATGGAGCTCAGCTTTAGGAGCAACTTATGGATATATTACAACAATGTCAGATTAACTTATTGCAAACTGACAACAAAGACTATTTTTTAATTGCACTTCATATTAATACTGCCATTTAATATTATCTGTATCATCAAACAAGTGTATTCAAAGTCTTGGAAATATTTTTACTTTCTGCAATAAGACTTCCAGATATAGAAGCAATAACTGAATGTAGATATCATCCTATGCACTAGACTACCTTAGACTTGGAAATAAGAAAATCAAAAGAAAATATTTTCCTGTAGCTTTCCTCTCAGAGCTGGCTTTTCTTTAGCACTAGATTTTGGTTCCTAGCAAGAGGGTGCTCCAGCAGAAGAGGAACCAATAATGCACTGATATTTAAGGATCTAGAAACTTGACCTTTCAATGATCCAATTCACCATTTAGAAACCAAGGACAACACATAACATAAAGGAGGGTAACACAGGCAATGACAATCAGAGCCCTTTGGGGCCCAGGCAATACAGTGATTTCTGAGCCTTGTATTTCCATTTCAATGTGACAGGGTCAGAACACGGTACTGTTTCCTAAAACACAAAATATGAGACAGAATTAAAAATTGTACGGGACAAAAGAATCCTCCTGGAGCACCTTCCCTAGTTTGTCAGCAAGTCTGTCCCCTCTCATAGCAATAAGACATAGTCTGCAAGGCTCCAAACCTTTGTATTGAAGAATTATTTCTAACAAGGTGAATCATGATGTCAGCTTGGGACAAACAGGCCATCCCAACAGTTTTTACTGCTGAACACTTACCACAGGCTTGCATTCAACACTTGAATTCAAGTCAAGATGTATGTTAAAGAAACCAGCATCTGTGATATGGCTCTCCCTTTATATCTATTTACCTGTTCTCTGAAATTCTGATATGTGCTTGAGTCACACCTCTCTCAGGGACAGAGTTTACTGAATGTAGAAAATTAACAGTAGTGGATTGACGGGGAACTTGACCCTTTACCCCATAGCATCCTCCCAGAAGCTAGTAATACGGATGTCTCTTCCCCACAGGCATTTTTCTCACAACACAGCAAATACAATCAACATAAAACCTTGTTTCATAAGGTAGCTGTAAAAGGAGAGCTACAATGGAAAGCCTTAAATGAGCTGTGGTACTATTTCATTAGCATCTGAGCCATAATATAAAGCAACAATATATTTCCAAATTACAGTGTTTTAATAAAGTTGTAAAGTTAAAAAGAGAAATAAAAATCCGAGCTTTTATGAAACCCCCAAAAGGCAATGAAACACTCAAAACAGCGACAAATCTTTCTAGAAGAAAGTGAATCCTCATCAAGGAGAGTTTACAGTTGAATTCTGGTAATACATATGTTTTACAACATACAGATATCTATATCTCTGGTGCTTCCCATTTTTCTGCTATTTTGCAGCAGAAGAATACCTACAACCCAAAATATGACACAACACACACATCCAGCCTGTCACTTATATTTTGAAGACAACATGACACAGAAAGATTTGTCAGAGAATTTAAAACAGGGAGAAACAGAATCAGTGGTTTCTAGTTTCCAGCTGCAAATAAAATTTTCTGGGAAAATTTACTTTAAAGCAGCTTTAAATGAAAATCTATATAATTAAGGGAAAGACCATTGCTTCAAACAGATTGACTGTCTTCAACAAATTTCTCTCTTTCTAGCTACTCAGATATGCTATATTTCCTAATTATCACCTTTTAAGGGCCATCTGGGCCCCATTCCTCACCATCAGGGGGCAATTCCATTTGCATTGTTCATAGGCTTAGTCATGATCAAGTAGTCTGGTGGTAAAGTTCATTAGAAATTAGAAGAAAAGCATTAAACCTCACATAGTAAACTAAGTAGCTGATACCTACATACCCACAGGAGAGATAAGCATTTAATGCATATTCTCACACGACTTAACAAGTCTTCAATGAGTATTTTTTTTTCCAAACTGCTTAAAGAATCATTTAGACTGATCCCTGACCAGGTATGTAATGAAAATTCAATTCAGTCTCTGCATACTTCAAAATATTTCTCAATTAAAGAGAAATGAATGATAAAATAATAGTCTATTAAATAAAATCATAATCTATTTACATCTGTAAGCCTGAAAAGTCTAACAAAGATAATGTAATGATACTGTTATTTCTTCTGTTTTTCAGATGCTTGCTATGTGTTGTAAATCAAAGACAAGATTCTTCTAGTAATTGAATTAAACATGAAAATACAGATCCACACTCATACATTGTGTTTTTATAAAATTACAGAAACATCAGTTTTTATTAAGCATATGAGAAGAGTTACTCTGTATTGTCATGTGGTATGAAATGTCAATATGCATTTCCCAACAGGTCAGTATAAACATGCCTGGGGCAGCAGAGGAGGAAAACTGAGCAAGTCTCTGGCCTTGTGCTTGGCTCCTATACTATAAGGCAGTATTTCATCATTATGGTCTTTTCAAAAGGTCTGAAAATGGTATTTAAAAAAACCCTCAAGAAAGCTCAGAAAATCTATTTCACATAAATGATGGATCCGTGGAAGTCAACACTACGACTGTCAAATGCAGAGTCCTGTTTCAAAACAGAAGTGCTGCAAAACCCCTCTTTGACACAGATTTTTTGTCTCTGCAGTTTGTGCTTCAGGTCATTTTGTATCCTGTAACCTGTAGCTTCTGGGAGCTCTATGCCCATATTAGAGATGAATCACCACTACTTTTCTGTGAAAAATCACTAGGGGAGACACTAGGGGAGATCCCGCTGAGACTCACACAATGAAAATTTGGGAATGAAGGACATGTGGACACTACCTGCTATCTTTTCATGTTACTTAATTCTGAAAGTTTTTCAGTCAGCTTGAGAAAAACTGAAATGATGGTGTTAATGACAAAACACTCGATGCTATAAAATGTGATATGCTGTAACTTGAACACTATAAATACATTTTCCCAGCTGCATAAAAATTGCAGTATTGTTGAGGTAATCTGATGCATTATGCACATTTCACAATTTTGGGGTGAAAATGCAAATGTCAGCATATCATTGACTATATCAAGAAGCTGTAGTCAGATATTAATGCTAGATTTATCTTTTGAGTATTGTAGGCTGTTGTCATGTCAGTAAGAGATGAACTCAGGCCCCAAGATTCTGAAGTAATTGATTTTGATTTTTCAGTGCTTCCTATGAAACAGATAAACTAGCTATAAGTTTATTTCCTCAACAACCTTTTGTGACAACAGACCTCATCAGTTATTCCACTCATCTCTTGAAACTTGGAGGACTCGTCTCAGAAGCAACATCTGTGAGCTAACACTGCACCAAGGAGCACGTCCCAGACAGCAGCACTGGTAGGCAGCTCTGATCCTTGATTAGGAGGCCATGGCAGGCCCAGGTAGGGATGTCATTAGAAGGCTGACCAGATGGCTATTGAACATTGCTGTGAAATGCAAGATTTGGAAGCTTTAAATCCTCCTTTCTGATTTTAGGAAAGATGTATAGAACAGCTGACTTCTTGCCTCACAACGGTGTAAATTATACTTCATCGGCACTTAACAACTTGATTGTGTTGTGACCTTTTAGGGGGTGTTTTGATTTTGGACACTAGAAAGCAAAGGAGATGTGCTGGTTCCAGGTACTTGAGACTGGACAAAGGTCAGCATGGACAAAGCCCACATCCAAGGAGATGAATGGAGCTCTGATTGCCAGCTCCTCTTGACAGTTGTTCTTCTTGTAACGTAGCAGACAAAGAAAAGATAACCTCAGCAGGAATATTTGGAATTGTCTTTTGCTTACAGATTGTGATACTCTCATTTCTCAAGTATTGTTAGTGCTCTAGTGTATTATCAATTATTTCTAAATGGCCCTTGGTGTAGGACAACCCTATGGATTTCTGAATGTAGCTCCAGAGAGAAAAAACCAACATTGCATGGAGCAATTGGATTTTATAATTTGGAATCAAGCCATGTACTTGCAAATCAAGAAGAGCTAAAAGGTAACTAATGAGAATAACCAACATCTCTGATTTCATGGGTTGCCTTTCCTATAAAAAAAGGTAGGACAGATTATCATAGTTAATGCAAAATAATATACAGAGGTTTTATACAGGATGAAACTTACTGCAGCAGGGTTTGGAGTATAATCAGAAGCTCATATAAAATACCACATATGGAGATCTTTGACAAACAAAACTAAAAATCTTAGTGCATGAACTGAAAGTAAAGCTACACTACTGGAAACTGGTGACAATGATTAAAATGTGGTGACAGACTTCCTTGAGACCTATCCAGCACAAATCCTCAGGACAACCCCTAAATACTGGAATTTCCAGTTGAAAGTCTTGAAAATGGCTGTAGTTTCCATAGAAAGTCTTGTCTTCCTGGTCCATAGGTGAAACAACATGAAATAGAAAACACTTTGCCCTCTTGGAGGTTCCTACCACCCTGATGGTTTGGAACAAAAACAAAAAAAACAAAACACTAACCCCACCTCAAATGCTCTGCCTTTGCTGAGGTTCAAAGACTGAATGAATGCTTATTCTGCAGAAATATTCAACGAATGTAGAATATTTCAGAGAGAAACTGTATTAATCAGATCCGGCTTCTCTTCTGGATGGTTGCTTTGCCTGTCAGTAGCTCTGGGAAGCACTGGTTCATCTTTCTTCTTGGACAGGAGCATGGCTGAGTTGAGAAGTCACCATCACCCACCAACACCATTGGTTGCCAGGAGCTGATTTTGGTCCCGGGCTGAGAGTATGTAAAATATTTTCAGGCACCTCAAATAAATGCTTACAGTATAGCCAGTCTGCAGGTGATGAACTAGAGTTTGCAAAATAGATTTTGCCATTTTACATTAAAAATATAGGTAATTTGCCAACTTTTCCGAACAGCTGTGCCTTTTACTAGAATAGCCTACACCTGCTTTTGAATATTCTTTTATTATTTTCACTGAACAGTAAAACTTCAGTAAAAATGCAAGCCTTGAGTGAACCTATAAAGCCAGCAAATGCAGTAAAATGTCACTGCCATGTTACAGAATTGCTTTACTACTTAACACTGCACAAGGAGTGTGTTTTCATAGTTGTGTTGAGTTTTAGCTACCTGGCTCCTACTGACTTTAATGGGAATCACACAGCTAAAACTCCATGCACCACTTTGTTACTTCAAAGTAATTTTTCAGTCCCCTGGAGAAGCTCATAGAAATATTAAAAACTAAAGCATTCTCCAAGGATCTCAGATTAAAGACTTGCATCAGACTTTATAAAAGTGATTGGTCAAATATATAATATACTCCTAATGTTCTAGCTCCTGGTTTGTTTTCTTTAGAAAGAACCTTTGTGATGCTTTTCACAAAAGGCAATATAAAGTGTAAAGTACAGCTCAGCAAGGCATAACACAAAGACATACCGAAGAGTTACTTGATACATTTTTACAGTGGTAAGGAATTACTTATGTTTTTGAATATTATATTGGGGCAAATTCAGGGCAATTCTTAATTAAGACATTGTTACAACTCTATACTGTTTGATTGCAAGCAATACTGTAACACAAATATTTCTATTCCCTTTGACATGTTCCCTGTCCTTTTTTGTCCCCATAATTTACAACACGGCTATAAAATTCCCTTTCCATATGTCGCTCCTAAAGCAGGTTGACATAACTGCTCTTTCAGACCCCAGCACGCACCTGCTCTCCTCTGTAGTTGGTTTCTGGACATGCACAACCTTCTTTCTGCTTAGAGCTTTGACATCCTCACAACCATGAAGGCAAACTGTATCTACACCATCAGCTGCACAGATAGACAGTGAGCATTAGGGAAGATAATAAAGTAAACATGAATTCAGGAAACTTATATTACATTTATCTCCAGGTTACTGATGGCACAAACAGCAACCAAGGTCATAAACTAATTGTGTGTCTAGTCGTGTCACCAAAAACCAGTACTTTTATATAAAAAATAGTAATATGATAACCTCAATAAAAATAAAAGTAGTTAACAGAATGTAAACAGCTTAGTCACAGAATCACAGAATCACAGAATCATAAGGTAGGAAAAGACCTCTGAGATTATCAAGTCCAGCCTTTGACTGATCATCACCTTGTCAACTAGATCATGGCACTAAGTGCAGTGTTCACTCATTTCTTGAGTACCTCCAGGGATGGTGACTCCACCACCTCCATGGGCAGTCCATCCCAATGTTTAACAACCCCTTCTGTGAAGAAATTCCTCCTGATGTCCAACCTGAACCTCCCCTGGCGCACTTGAGACCATTTCCTCTTGCGTGGTCCCTTCCCTGGGAGAAGAGGCCGACCCCCACCTGGCTGCTGCCTCCTTTCAGGCAGTTGTAGAGGCTCCCCTGAGCCTCCTTTTCTCCAGACTAAACAAGCCCATCTCCCTCAGATGCTCCTCACAGAACTTACTCTCTAGTCCCTAGTCTTCCACTGAACTCTACATCTTGTTTAAATTTTAAAGCTGCAAAAGCAAAACTAGAAACAAATAGAACAAAATCAAATGCACAAAACCACAAAAAAGAACATTTTAAGCATGCAGCAAGTGCCTTCCATACAGTGATGAAATACCTTCAGCCTTCCACCTGGAAGCAAACTGAGAAGCTCAATAGCCACACCAGTTCTCCCAAAATACTACATCCTGCATAAAAGCATAGCCAAGGCACATGGAATAAACCCATATTTAATACCAGAAAATCCCAGCTATAATCTTAAAAATGTGAATCAGGGTAAATATAAGCATGTGTAAATACACAGACAAACTTCAAAGTGGACAGGCGTGCCCCTCTCACACCTCCCAACTATCACATACATATATTTAAGGAGAAGAAGCATATACATGCATGCAATAGATTCCTGTAAAACTGGAATTTTTGTTTGTGTTTCCATCATCCCTACATACAGTTGTCAAGTTACAGACCAATTAAGCTGAAATAACCTTCTGCTAAAGTCTTGAACACAAACCAAAGCACTAGGATGATGCAAAGCAAGTGTTACCATCTTAGCCAATTCACATGAAAAATGACTGTGGCAATATCATCACACTATAGGTATCCTAAAACAAAACAGGTCATGTTTTGCTTTTTTTTGTCACAGGAAAGGCAAATTGATGCATAATTAACAATTGGCCGACGCAAATTCTTTTACATCTTTTAATTGGTGTTAATTAGATTAGAAGTAAATTTTCTTTTATCTCACCATTCTAATGCGAACTAATCTTCTCAGCAGCATGTCAAAGTTTCCCTTTTAATTAAACTTTTCAGCTGGGAACTTTGGCAGCACTCAGGCAGCAAAAGATATAATTTAAGGCACGAGAATTGTACTGGGTTTTATGAATGGAACATCAAAAATTTAAAGCAATGATTAAAAAGGCTCAGCACAATTTCAGAAATCTGAATTTTGTGGAGGCAACAGTGAGCTTTTAAAGCCACTTCAAGAATGCACCAGCAGCACTCTCCAGCCAACCCTTCCACATTCAAATCCATCCTTTTATAAAGGAAAACTACCCCAAATGTAAAACATCTTCTGTGAATTAACTTCCCCCTTTCATACTGCTTCCCCCAAAATATTGCAGCTCCTCTAAAATTGTTAACGTGCAGAATAAACCACAAAATACATTTAATATCTTTTATGGGAAGTTGACCTGAAATAAAATTTTATGTAGTTAAGGACTTTTGATAGTTCTTCATCCAACTTTTTTCTCTCTCTATGGGGCAATGGTGATTGAAACCTAATGTCTGCTGCACAAAAAGGCCATAAAATGTTTTACGCAGAAGTAAAACAGTAGCCATTAAGTTTTGCTATGATGTTTGAGTAGATATGCAGCATGAAAACATGATAAAAGAGCCATAAACTGATTGTGATCAAATGCAATTACAATGACTTCTCTCCAATGAATGACATGTACTAAATGCACTCACAGTTCCTTGCAAAATTACTTTGGGCAAAGGACCAAGAAAACACTATATCCTTTTTACGAACGGCAGCTTGCCAGGGAAATCGCAAACACACAAGCTTTAATATCTATGGCCAAAAAGCACTTGGGAACTCATTAGCAAAAGGTTTAAAAGACTCACTTGTGAAAGACAGCTTTTTTTTTGCGATCAGAGCAGCATCCTGGAGAGTCCAGCATTTGGGGTGTTGGGCAGAAGTGCTCCCAGAGAAAGGAGAGAGGAGCCCTAGGCAGGGTGGGTACCCTTTTTCCTCACCATGTTGTGTTCCTGACAAAAGTATGCTCCAGAAAAAAAGCAAATTGTTTTGCAGTTTTTCCCATTAAAGTTTTATATCGTGCCTTGACAGAGGACTGGTGAAAATGGCATCATAGCCTAACATAGATTTTGCTAGGAATATTGTCCTTCAGCATTGAATAGATAGGATAAGACAGATAAGAGCTGACAGATTTGAAATAAGATGAATCTGATGACTCTTTACTGTGAGAGTGGTGAGGCACTGGCACAGGCTGCCCAGAGAAGCTGTGGATGCCCCATCCCTGGAAGTGTTCAGGGCCTGGTCTAGGAGATGGTGTCCCTACCCATGGCAGGGGGGGTGGAACTAGCCAGAACTAAGGTTCCTTCCAACACAAATCATTCTGTGATTCTATGAGTCTGTGAAGTGTGGTTTTTTTAAAAGGTGAATAGGAACCAAGATCTTGGGAGTTTCATCCCTTTCATTGTGTTTTGAGATTTGATTAGATAACCTGGTTTAACCTTTACTTCTCCAAAGGACTTCTATATTTTGAGCAGTCAGATCAAACCCCTGGATTTCCTGAGGAGTACACACCAAGGAGGAGATTCAGGCACTTGAAGTGTCAGAAGGTGGTGAGCAATGCCAGGTCACTCTTTGGCTAACAAGACTTAAGGAAGATATTGTAGAGATATTCCAAGTTATCTCTGTGTCAAAACCAAACATGCAATATTAATGTGTCAACAGCAGTAATTTCCTTCAGAGTGAAATTGCTCTGAAATATTTTGAAAAATGCATACCTGATAGCACTTCTTCTATACTACCATGATTTTCTATATCTACTTGGAAATAAAGGGAATGTAAATCAGGACTTTCCCATGGAACATAAGGCATCTTTCTTTAAACAGAAAGGACAAAATAGAGTTGGAGCTAGAGATGTAAATTTGCCTGTGTTTCTATTAAATAAAAGAGAGCAAAAAAATTCACAGAACTGTCTCTTCCATTGTCTAAGAAAACGACAATTATTACATTTTAGGGGCACCTAGAAAGTGCAAAAGTGACTGCTGATGCTTAGTACAGGCATTTAATGGGCTACTGAAACTTAGGTACCCAGGAGCAACCTGAGAAGAGAACTGAACCTCCTTAGTGAAGGGCAAGTTCCCACCATACCACCGGGATTCGCTTAATGGAAACTTAAGACTTCATTATTTTATTTTATTTAATTTCATTAATTTGATGTTATTAATGGCTTATAGAGTTGATGTGAAGTTGAATTATCTATCAAAATAAAAGATAGAAAAAAATTAATATTAACGAGGATTATCCTAACTCGTTCTAACTAACACTAATGGCAGAGCAGGTTTTTCTATAGTGGGGTTAGGTTAAGGACTTCTCAGTCCATTTTATATAAACTTTAGGTTTATAAGGTACATTAACATTTAACCAAACATTTCAATGCCATAGAAGGTGTCACTGTAAGCACCTCTCAGTACACTGAAGAGTACAAACCAGAAAGGACAGAAAAAAGTCCTTTCTAACCCTCAGCCTGTCTGAAAAATGTCACGCTAGATACCCGTATCACCAGTAAGAGTAAGGAAACATACAGTAACCTGAACTCCTTGCCCAAAAAGCCAATAAATCTCTCCTCCTAAAAACCAGAGCCTGTTCAGCCTTCTCCCGCCTTATTAAATCATAAACCACAAAAAAAAAAAAAAAAAAAAAAAAAAAAAAAAAAAAAAAAAAAAAAAAAAAAAAAAAAAACAAAAAAAAAAAAAACAAAGCATTGCTGTGACTTCATATAATTACTGTAAGACCTCCTAGACTGTGTTATTAGAAGATGGGAGGAAAATTTGGATGTGAAAGAGGTGAAGTTCACTGCTCCGGACGCAATGCTACGATGCATCACCGGGCTTCAATGGTGAGGAACCTCCCTCCTCCAAAGAGCTTCCTTTTTTTAATCCTATACATTAGCTTTTTAATATTAATTACCGATTTTGTAACAGTGACACCAGTCAGTAATTACTGATGGTAATTAAATTCAACTGAAATGCAACAAGGGAAATGTCTATTCCAAGATGTAGTGCTTGCAGAACAAAAGCCTTCTACAGCAGCGCGTTAAATAACAGAAGCTACAGTACGTTTCAAAATGGGAACATTCAGACTGATTACACTCTCAGTCTCCTTTTAAAGTGTATTAATACAATGAGGAATAGTTCCATCTCTAGGTTTTTCAGAAGAGCCCCAATTCATCACTGCTGAACTTCTACTCCTCAGATAAGTGCAAATTTCTCTTGAGCAAGAAGTGGCCCTCAGCAGCAGTGCGCACGATGGGTAAGACACGAAACAGCGGCGCTAAGAGTTTAGACTGTGCAAGTATAAAGAGTCTATGAAGGAGTGACACAGCCTGACTCTGACCAGTGTCCCCCAGCATGGCAGGAGTTAGACATTTGCTTTTTGTTTAACATTTTGTTAAACACAGCACAAGCACTACAATTCCTTCACAAAAGGGACAGAGGTCCCAGAAACCCTCATTGACTTGACGCTGGAGGAAGCTCCCACTTCTCTGGGTTTTCTGAAACTGCATTTCCACCTGTGCCAAACCCACACAACCAAATAAACAATATGCAGTAAAATCCAAGAATAACCTTCTGGTTGCCTAATGGTTCTCAGTCAAAGGGCACAGGTTCAAGAATTTTGACAGGCTATATTGACGTGTGTTGTAAAGGTAGAGCTGCATGGATCATGCAGCATCAGCTCTTCCCTCATTTCCAAAATTGAAGAATTGATGGCAGCCTGCTGCAAACATGAAAATTACTTCAAGTGTTGGACTTGCAAATAATATTTAAACTCCTCCAGAAGAATAACCATTTAAAAAAAAAAAACCAAACAAAACCCTCTGAAACAAGGCCTGCTTCTTGACAAAAGCTCTTCAGCTTTCTCTTGCTAAATACCTGGCCATTATAATCTTGGCCATGCCTCTACTGTCTGGAGTTAAAATCCTGAAAACTGAATGTTGGTATTTGTCAGGCAACAAAAATTTCCCTTTTGATGGGAAATAGAAGATTTGGTGAGACTGAAACTTACATGCAATAGTGAAAATTCCCCACAGGAGCTGTAAAATGCCCACGTGCACAAAAATTCTGTTTTACTTACAGAAACTTTTTGCTAAGCTGCTGCCATGGGAGGACGATACACAGAGCACCGTGCTGCTACATCCAGCATGAAGTGTCTGCTGGTGAGTCTCTCGCCACCCACTCAGCCCTCACCAAACTACCTACTCCAAAACGAAATGATCTTTGGCACACACGAGTAAATTGCTGCAGCACAGACATATCTGGACAGTAATTAATCACTTCGAATGCTCAATGTGTTTGGATATAAAATTAAGAAAGTCGGGTTGTTAAAAAATGACAGATTTAAGCACCATCTGGGCTCTGTGGCCACAGTGGCGCGAATTCCAAAGGAAGGCTTAACAGTGCATGATCCGAGAATCCCATCTGTCTCAGCTGAAATGAAACAAATAAATAAATAAACCAGCAGCCTCATTTACAAGGTTTTCTCAAGTTTCCAATCTAAAAATCATCTTGCAATAGGAAAGAATATAGAGTTGAAAGCATTACATCTTCAAAATGCATCTCGCACCTTTTACATGTATTATTAAAGTATTATACCTCAATGGGAAAATCTCTAGAGGGGTACACCTATATAGATCACACATTTTGAGGCAGCATTTCCTACTATGAGTATGTTTTCATAGAAATATAGTGATAGTAAAGAATTGATGTGATATGACTCTTCCATTGATTTGGGAAAGCCAAAGTGCCTTTCTGCCACCCACAGCCTCCCTCCTTTCCCAAGCCATGGCTCACCTGCACCTGCCCCATGGCAGATCTGCCTGTGGATGAAATGCAGCCTCCTCTGTTGCACCTCGCTCTGGCCACCTTGCTACAAGGGCAGAAGCCACACAAACCAAAAGTCACCTGCAACTAGATAACCTGCAGGATGTCTTCAGTAAAACTTGCCTGGCGTGGGAAAGGTAAATAAACAAATCATCCAGGACAGATGAACACGGAATATGAACATAACTAGTTGCCTCAGAAAAGCTTAGCCAGGTGGATATTAAGTATAGAGGTGAGGAATACTCTGGTGAAGTTCCTGGGAGTCTGGTCCAAGTGCCTGCCTCCACCCGGCTGAGCACCAGGCAGGTGACGGAATGGACAACGTCTGGTTCTCAAGCACCTTTGTGCCCCAGTGCTCAGGACGGTGCTCTCTGTGTCAAGGTGCCTCTTTTGCTCTGCAGGAAAGATGGGACTTTCCATCCTCGGCAGCTTCTGCCCTTGGTATGTACCCTGACCCCACACTGGCCCAACCTGTATGGAGCTCACCCAAGGAAGAGAAACCCCAAAACTGGCACCCATCAAAGCCATACCCTCTCCTCCTCCCCCAAAGCCACATGCTCGCTTTTCCTACTGATAAGGGCAAAGGAAAGATTTCCGTGGACATCTGTGGGTCTTTTCTGAGGTCTTAGGGAAGGGGCGTCTCCAAAGGGTTTGACTCTGCCTCATCCTCTTCACCAGCCAACAAGTGACCACCACTTCTCTTCCATAGTGACTTTTCACTAAAACTGAGCCCTTCTTCCCATCCTTCCAACAGCTGGAAGAGGCTCCCCAGACATATCAGCACGAAGTATGACCAAAAAGTACTAGTTAGTAGTTTTAGACTTCAATAAAAGATAGCATCATACCATATAATATTTTAGCTTCTTTCAAATAGAGACATTTGTGTACAGGCTAAATCCTGGAAAGATTTTTTTCAGTATCTTGATTTTACCTTCAGTAGATGTCTTTTAATTTGTAATATGGAATATATGGGTACATTCTTCTGGATCAAGAATGTAGCACTTCTTTGACCCTGTTCTTATGGTGCAATTTCTAGGGTAAATTTTTGTATGAGAATTATTTGGACCCAAATGGGCAAGCAAATAGATAACATATTCTGTCACTTAAAATTGCTTTTAAATAAGTGGCACTAAATTTGCTTATTCTTTCCTTTTTAAAAAATTTGTTGTGTAGTTTGTGGAGGTCTCCTTTCAGAAAACTCATGCAGATTCCTGTGGACATCACTGCCAGCCCATCGAGATGACAATACAAATGATGAGTTTCCACATAGCTCCATATACAAAACTGCCACAACATTAAAAGTAAACAGACTGTACTATATTCCACAAAATCTTTTACAGGAATTTGCTACAAACATTAGAAATAAGAAGGCGGAAATGTGATTATTCTTAAATCTTCTTTCAGAGGATGTCTAGCAGGAAAATGATCTCTGCCTAACTAGAGAAATGAAGGAATCTGGGAAAATCACACAAGAGAGCAAGCTCCTGTACAACAAAATGAAGCCAGGGCCTGATGCTGGCAAGCAGCAGGCAGCAGCCCCCGCTCTGTCGAAGCCGCTCCGCGGGAAGGTCTCAGCACCTCCGATGCTTGGGCTCTGGGGCCCGAAAAGGTGAGCCAGCAAGGGCTGCCCTGCTACTCCATGCTCCTCCATTGCTGTTGGTCTGCTACTAAAATAAATGAGATTTACCACCACAACGACAGAAGCACAGCAATTGATGGGCAGGCCATGCCCCAGTGATGGGGATGGCCGATGGCGAGCACAGCACCCGTGTGCAGAGGGTAACTGGCAGAGCTCGCCCTGGCACTCCTAAGCATCTTTCCTGGGAGCACTGCTTATCTGAGACACTTTGAGATGCCCTGTTTTTGGAAGATGACAAAAAATGCGAAGTACTAACATAATTTTTGTAATGCACCATTTCAATCAACAACAAATATTTTCTCAATAAACACTATTTATGAATTTCCTAGGAGTCAGACAAAGGACGTGTTTGTTCTCTCACCAGATGTTGCGTGAAAATGAATATGCTTCCCAAAAAGGGGCATTCATTTTTTCTCTATAAGTAAACCAGCACGTACTTATAAATTTTTCTTTGTTCATCAGTTTCATCAGATCCATCAACTTTAAAATAAGATGAAAATGCATCTTTTTTCTGTAGATTTTTGATGTAAAACCCTTGGAGTGCAAAAATAGGCACAGAGCACTTCAGATAAGCTGAAAGGAAATACTATATTTTATATATTCTCATATTATTGTATGGCCTATTAAACATAATATTTTCACAATACAGTAAATTAAGCTATACTATTAATAACATACATTTTATTCCTCTATAATTTAATCTTTATCACTCTGGTTTTTTCATTATTAAGACTATATACTGGGTTTTATATGTGCAAAACTGGCACAAGTTTCCCTATGAGAGAGTTTTTGTACTGGTTAGTTAAGAAAATAATAAACTCAATCCTCATCACTACACACCTTCTCAAGGACACAATCTGCAGAAAGGGTAAACATTTTCATGTGTTGTGGTGGGCAAGCCATGCTTGGTGTGCACCAGAGTGGAATCAAATGGCCCAGAGGCTACCAATCCATTTGCATTGCATTTGGTATCATCTCCTCCGTTTACAGAACAGCTGTGTAAACTGAAGGGCAGGGAAGGGAGGGCAGCAGGGATTTAGGCTGGGGTTTGAGGGTGAACACACACAAGAGAGGAAAGAGAGAAGTAGGGCCAGGCAGTCCAGCTGCAGCTCTGACACTGGACACCAAGCATCCCTTTGCTACCCACATGCAAAGCAAAAGCAAAGCACCTTGGTCTGTGCTTCGCACATGGGGACACAGCGGGAGCCAGCATTGGGAAGCCCAAGGACTGCAGGGGAGGAGCATAGTCCAGCTTGGCCAAATTACTTCAGAGAGGGCACAGTATTAGGCGCTGCCAGAGACAAAACTACTGCTCTAGAGAGCAGCCTTTGGACATAGAAACTGCCTGCTTTGGGGCACCACGGAGGGCAGGTGCATCTCCAGCAGGCATGCTCCCTGTCCAGTGGCAGGTTGTGGGGCCAGGGACCCGAGTGGGGTGGGACAGCCAGAGCTGGGCCAGCCTGTGGGGCTGGCCGAGGGCACATGGGGCCTGAGTACCCCAACAAAAGGGATTACATTTTCTCTTGTGGGCTTGAGATTGTTTTGCAGTCCTTGGGCAAACTGCAACCTGTCTGTGCCTTGCAGTTTTTTGACCGATAAAAGGGCTTGAAATGCATGTCTGCCTGGTAGTGCTCTGCACTTCTAGGAGGAATTGTAAACACTTGGAGATTCTTGGTGGAAAGGAGTAAAAATATAATTACCGTAAAGGAAAACACATAAGAGTTTTCCTTATGGAGAATGCCTCTTGCTTTACATAAATTTTCTATGCAAATTAACCCAAGGTAATTCTAGCCCCATGAAAAAAATTAGATCTCATTAAATGTTTGCTTTGCACTGAATGCTGAAATCAGCTCGGCGATGCTTCTGAAGAGTTCTATTGCAAAAAAGTAAAACTTACGTGAGTAAAAGGTAAAATGAAAGTCTTTCCTTAGTGCGGAACCCAAATGATGGTGAAATTGAGTTAAACAACAGCATGTGTTGGTGCTAATTTTCACTCTCAGAGGCAAATTATTTCTGAAATTCCCCAAACTCTCTGTAATTACCCAGCCAACGTTGGCTGCCTCAGACCAGGCACAGCACCATTTCAGCGACGAACCTTTACAGAAGCGGCAAAGCCACCGAAGTTATATGAAGATTAATAGAAATCTGAACCGCGCTACATCTAAAATAAACAAAAGCTTTTGTAGCCGCGCTGAAAGGCCCATAAAAGTAAACTACAACCTCGGCAAAGCCTTTTAAACTGACAAAACAGGACGGCAGAGGTCAGGGAGGCAGGCGGGTCAGCAAAGCCCTGCCTGCAGGTTTGGGGGGTCGCTCCGTCTCCCCGCTCGCTCACTCACATGGGGGCCTCGCCGGGGCCGAGGAGAAAGCCCACCGCCGCTCCTCCTCCGCCGGAGCAGGAACACTTGAACTGCCCTTCTGTCTCAACAAAACTTTAGTTTGCTGATTGGGCACGAAACAAAAGAAAGACAGCGGGACGCGATTTATAAGGGGGCAGGGTAGGCTGACATGCTATTGTACTCCAGAGGTATCCACAAGCTGTTAATTCCATTTTAACATTGTTAATAAGACTGTTAACACATCTGACTTTGTTTAGAGACTTTGAAAACATCAACAAACTAAAGAAAAAAACAAAACAAAACAAAACAAAAATCAAGAACCCCACTCGCACTTGGAGTAAAATATGATCTTTTCAAACAGCATCAAACATCCAAATGTGCCGCTTCTGCCTGTCTGGACCTGGCAGCGAGGAGGAGAGATGGCAGGGAGGCTCAGGGACGTGCATTCACATATTCTTCATCCTCTCGTTAGACTGTTTAGCTATTCACATTTTCCATTTTAAATTTAAAGGACTCGTTTCTAGCACCACTGCCGTTTCGAGAAGAAGAGGGAATAAACCTGGACTCCCCCTTCCGCGCACACCTCCTCTCCCTCGCTCACACTTGCACGCAGGCAAATGTGCAGATTTAATCAGTGTGGAATGTTTTAAATGAATAATTGGGTCTGACAGATTTATTGCAGTTAATTTTGCAATAGAATGGAAAAATGTTTGGATCTCAGCCTTTAAAGTATTAGGAAAACAATTAATCCATCACATAACGGAAATTCCTGTATTACACCCTCATGTCCAATTAAATAATGTCAAGTAATCTTACATTGTAAAATGCTGAAAATTGAAGCTCAAATCCTTGAGTGGGATATGTTTTAATTTTTTCAGGAACCTTGAAACAAAAATCACATCAAATTAAAATCAGATGCTTCGATGAAAGGCTTTTTTGGTTTGTTTTATTTGGAGGGGGAGATGTTTTTAAATGTAAAAGAAAAAAACCCAGTCTTACTCAAAAATCCATTAATTTCTCTTTTACTCTCCAGTATGTGCATCAAGAACGCTGCCTTAGCAAGGCAATCTGAAAGCAAATCAAAAGCTTTAGGATGAAGTCTGCGACCGCATTTTAAAAGACTGCATTCTTTTAAAGAACTTTAAAAGGAGATAACCAGTACTTCTCTTTTCCAGCAGGCAGAGGGGCTGATTCCCGGGTACTTACTCAGACACAACTCTCCGAGACTTCAAGCCGTGTTTTGCTTGAATAATGTCCCGTAGGATCGAGTCCCCAGTTTAGGACCGACTGACAGCAAACTTCTGAGACTGAAAGTAAGCGGGATTCGTTTGTTTTTGTTTACAGCCCAAAGCTGCTAATGCTGTAAAATTGCTTAATGTCACACTCCATCTCCTTTTTATTAAAAGTAAGGTAAAAGAAAAAAAAAAAAAACAAAAAACGGCTTCAAATTAAAGAACTTTTCCAGAATAACAAAACCACCGACTTACAAATGTCTTGCCTGCCCCTGAAATTTGAAACTTGGCAAATTCATCTCATTCGGCTGCTGTACAAAAGGTCCCTGAAGCGTGCTACAGTAGGGACCCGCGAGCTTCCCAAATACTTTGGCTGTTTCTAAACTAGGGGATACGGGGCTGCGGTTTCAGGGCTCCCTCAGCTAGAGCGAAATGAAAGCGGTGGTGAAATTTTAATATTGCGGAGGTTTAAGAGGAGTACGTCTGGCTGTTTTTACAGGGGATTGCCGACGGTCCTGTGGCAGGCGAGGTAGGGAGAGCGGGGACAAAAAGGGATTGGAGCACGTGTCGCTACAGAAAGGCAGAAGAAAAAAAAAAAGTTGGAGGCACTGAAGAAGGAGTAAACATAAAACATAAGGAAATATCCTTCTTTTAGTATGTCAACGGCAAAAAATAACAAACTGAAATCTCAGGTCGCATTTAAGGGCAATAAATACTGTAATGACTTGCTGGCACCTTCGTTAAGGCACTGTCGGCATGGCTGGACAGATGAAAATGGGGATTACACTGAATGAAAGAAGTGTAAGACTTGGCCACCACCGTTCAATTTGTTTTTCCAAATACAACATGCTGCTTATTTTGCTGGTTTCTTACAATCTTGACGTTCTGGATACCCACATTGCCACCCAACTATTTCCGTTGCCATAACAACATCAGAAAATTGTTCCTCGATGTCCTTTTTAATAAAATAATTTTGGGACTTGCGAGCTTTCAAACACGGGACAGTTTCTCAATTTAGGCAGCTCACACCTTTCTCACAAGGAACCTATTTGTTTCTGTTTTCCTAAAAAAAAAAAAAAAAAAAAGGAAATTTGAAAGTGATGCCCCTTCCTTCCCCCCTTGACTTTGGAAACAGGCCTGTTGCTATAAACAGTTTTTCTGGAGGACTTAGATTTTCAAGAAACAGGGAAACAGGCAACCTACAGCAGCCAGGGGACCACCTCCTAAGGCTTACAGAAAGGAAAGAAGTACTGTACATGCAGCCCAGCGTCTGAAATAACGGCCAAGTTTTCACCACCTATCCACAGGATGGGTTTCAAGATCTTCAAAAATTAAATATACAACCAAAAATTACTAAGAAAGTATAATAACGCTGTATATTTTGTATCCTGTCACTTGGGAGATCCTCATCCCTCCCTCAAGGCGACTAGAGCTCTCTTCGAGAGCTGCCCCTTGGCATGGCTAATTTTTTTTTCTTTTCTTTTCTTTCTCAGACCAGCTCAGAATGAGTGGAATAAGAAGGAAAAAGGAAAAAAAAAAGCAAAACCGAACCACCAAACAACCCCTGGCTCTTTACCATTAAATAAATTGGATTCCCAGCACAAACAGCAAAACAATGGCCAAGAGGATGTGACTAACAAACGCCGAGGGAAGAGTCAAGCTGCCCTCTCTTTGCATATGCAGCCAAACAGAAGTCATTGGGGTTGGGATTTTTTCCCTTCCTATTTAACATATCTGTGCATTTCAATAAATTGAGATGAACAATGCCCGGCTTTCAAAAGTTGCAAATTACTAGGAATACATTGCAAAACGTGAATAGCCCATAACACTGGAAGATGTTTAGAAGTATTTTTCTTTGGGGTTTTGTTTTGTTTTGTTTTGTTTGGGGTGGGTTTTTTTTTTGTTTTGATCTAGGGTTTTTTTGTTAGTTTGGGGTTTTTTTAATGAGGAAAAGAAGAAGGAGAAATCATAATGCTCTAGGAAAACAATCCTAGACTGGGAAAAAGTGTGCCCGTGGGATATGAAAGAAACTTCAACGGATAAAAATGGTTTGAGTGTATATTTTGCAAAAGAGCAAATATCCATTTATCTCACTGGCTGGTCCAAGCCAGACAGGGAGTTCTTGCTCATGATCTTTAGCAAGACGTAAATATTTCTTGTCCTCGCTGCCGATGGCAAGCAGACACCTGCACACCTGCACCTCAAAAGGAGAAAAAATCCCCTTTTCGCTGTTACCGGTGGCATTTCCATAGTTGCTAAAGCAGCGTGATGGGAATCGCGCCGTTCCGAGCAGCCGCTTTGGCAGCACAAGTCGCAGGGCGCCCGCCAGGCTCAGGAGAAGGGAGGGGAATACTCGCCACGCGGGAAAAAAAACTCGACAACCCCCTCGGTAAAAAACAAAACAAAACCAAAAAGCCAAACTCCAACCACCCGGCCCTTTCAAACCGCGACGTGTCTATGTGGAAACGTCTCATTTTCGGACACTCCGTGGGGTGGGACGGCCACAGCTCGCTCTGGGGTGACCCCCCCGCGCTCCCCGGGCCCGGCGCCCTCCCCACGCCGTGAGGGAACGCGGGGCCGCGGCGACACCCACCGGCCGCGCCGCCAACTGCAGCCACGGCCGCCCGCCCCGACGGGCAGCGCTGCGGGCCGGGATCCAGCGGGGATCCGGGCTGGGATGCGGGCCGGGAGCCGGGCAGGGATGCGGGCAGGAACGCGGGCAGTGGCAGGCAGGGGTGTGGGCTGTGGCAGGCCGTGCGCTGGGAGGGGGAAGGGAAGGGGCGGGCAGAGCTGTGGATGGGGCAGGATGGGATTCAGTCAGGGTGCGGGCAGGGGCAGAGAGGAATGTATGCAGGGGTGCGGGCAGGGGGCAGGCAGGAAAGCCATCAGCTCAGCATTCCTGGCTGGCTTTAGATCTCCACAATTGTTCCCCCTTCCCTCCCGGCGGGGTGAGGAGGGAAGCAACCACTTCAAAGAGGAAACTTTCTGCATGAGGCAAAGACCAAAGTTGTTGTGTCTCTCCGTTACCCGGACTATTACTGTTGTTAATATTTCAGTACTCTCGTTCCTCTCTTTTTCCCCTTTTTAAATTTTATTTTCCTTTTTTTTCCCTATTATTTTCCTTTTTTTCTTTTTTTTCCTTTTTTTTTTTTTTTTTTTTTTTTTTTTTTTTTTTTTTTTCATCTTTTTATTGAGACTTTTG
>VWZT01002683.1:83840-160884 GCA_013397055.1 Pachycephala philippinensis
TTTTCTTTTTTTGTCAGCTTGCTAATGAAGCTGTTGTTATTCCTGGGAAAGGAGAAGGCAACACGCGGTGAGGGAGGCGTGCACACCGATAACTCCCTTTCCAATTTGTTTTCCCCTGAAGAAAATGGAAAATATCTCCGGCGAAGGAATTGGCCAGCAGCTCTCTCTGGATCCTCCGCTCCCGTCCTCGCCCCGTGGGGCTCTGACCGCGGCAGGGCTCCGGGGTGAGCCTCTTCAGCCCCAGGCCAACCCGCAGCACCTTCCAGCACCTTCTGTCTGAGCATTTTCAAAGGGCTGCACAAACACTAATTAATTACCCGTGCTCCGTATCCGTGCAAACGGGAACCCGGGGATCCATTTTACAGATGGGGAACTGCTTGCACGAGGAGACCCAGTGAGTCACCGTAGTCGAGACAGAAATTAAAATACCAATTTCCTCGTCTTTAAATATACAACCCATTGACCACTTTACCATTCCAAAGGAAGGGGAGAGATAGGTGATGGAGAAATTAATTCCCCATCTTGCATTCAGCCTAGAGACACAAAAAGCCTAACAGTGGCATAACAGGCAGCTCCCCTCACATTCACGCCCGTTTGCACCGGGTCTTTTACCCTCAAATGCTTTACACGGTCAAAACAACAGCAAGAAAGAATTAAAAATCATTAGGAGGAGAGGAAAACTAATTTGAAAAATATGGGAACGCTCATAGCTGCTCAACTGAGCTTTTAACCAGCTGAAGAGCCAGTTTGGTAGAGAGAAAGGAGAGGGATGTCCCTGGTGTTAGGAACTACAAAGGAGGAGACTCCAGCATCAATACAGGCCAGAGTGCGGGAGACAGAGACAGAAGACAAATATTCATGGGAGCCGTGGGGGTGAGGTGGGGTGGGGTGGTGTCACGGAGATAGATGGGGACCAGATTTTCCAGGGCAACTGAAGATGTAGACAGGCACCTGGCAGGATTTTCAAAAGCAACTGAGCAAGATAGGTACCTAAATCCCACCAATTTCAGTGGATGGGAGGATGTCTAACCTGCTTATGCTCTTTTGAAAATCCTATTAAGTGCCAGCTGCATGTTTAGGAACCCAAACACATTTGAAAATTTATTGTAAGGCTCCAGGATGGATAAATTTTAAAAGCAAAGTCTTGTTGTGTTGATGTCAAGAATTAGAAAAACAAAGCCAGATTACCTCTCTGTCCAAAAAGGAATCTGGTGATTAGGAAATAAGAGAATACTTCTTTCTATTTAAAGAAATAATTTTGCACCTTAGCATTTAGCCTTCCTCATTTCTTGCTCCTCTTTGTCTTTTGTAATAAACCAACTGGAGTGAGTAGGGGTTTAAGGCAGAAAACGAGTGAGGCTGCCAGGCTCCTGACACAAGTGTGCTTGTGGCAGTGCTGGGGGGGGGACACAGATGGGTGCAGGGGGGACAGGTAGTGCTGGGCTATGCAGTGAAGCAGCAGGGCTGCAGGGAACGCTGCTGGGACAGCGATGTGCCGCTGCAAATGCGGGGAGGCAGGAGACAACAGGCAGACATCCGGGAACAGCTTTGCCATCACGCTCAAATGCAAAACGAAGTGACTGAGGACACGGGGCGACGTCCCTTTACTTTCAGGGGGTGCTTTGGGGCAACTCAGATAAAGCAGTATGTTACCATGAAATAGCTGTATATGGCAGGTACCTCATTAAGAATTTCAGCATTGATGACACGTGGATTATTTTTTTTTTCAGAATCAAGGTGGTTTTGCCAGTGTGGATTTTCCTATAAATTTTGTGCTCTCATTTATATTGTTTCGAAAACTGTTAAAACAGGATTGTTGAGGGACTGCCAGACTTTCCCATGAGTTCGCTTTAAATATTTAGGTAGCAGCTGTCTCTTGATCACTGACAAACTTTAAAATCCACAGAGTAAAATCTCAACAAACAATTGTGCAAAGACAGAGACTTTCTGAAAGATTCTACAAAAAAACCTCACTATTTTTAAAGCATCTTGGCGCCACCAGTTAAACTGACACAGCAAACCCATTGTGTTTTGCACCAGTTTTGTTTTGCTCTATACAGCTGTGTTTTCACAGATGCAAAACCATGTGTCTTCAGCAAAAGGTCTACTCTTCCCTTCAGATGTGAGCGAAGATCAAAGGTTCAAACACAGAAATACAAGCTCCTTTTCCCTTTGGAACATGTTTTTATTTTTTGCAGTGGCTCTACACCAGAATTTCCATCTGTTGTCCTTATGCAGTGTACAGGTTAACCTTAACAGCCGGGTTTGCGATACTGTTATCTCAACCCAGAAGCACAGAGATGAATCATTCTCGCATGTAGGCTCCGAACATCTCACCAAGCAGCAGAAGCAGGGCTGCCTCAGACAGCCATCATTTCATGGAGGTGATGGCTCAAGGAAGGATGGATGTTCCTTCCTTTCCAACAGAAAACTAGGAATTTCCTGAATATTATATGACTATGGTCATATTTAAAATTCTCTAGCCGTAATCTCTGTTGTAATAGAACAGTGTGATTCCTTTAAATGGCAGTGTCTCAGTTTGTAACACGAGAGACTTCGGCCTATGGCGTTTAGACAGTGTCACTTGACATTTTGTCTCTGCTTCTCCATCAGTCCGGCTGGGAACAGCCTCGGAATTAATGTTTTCCTGGAATCACAGAATGGCTTGGTTCAGAAGGGACATAAGAGATCCTAGCTGGTTGGAAAGGGCCCTGCGTTGTTGCTGTTTCTGCGACTGGCAGGGAACAATTTATCTATGCTTCACAACAGCGTAATGGTAAATAAATTAATAAATGAATAAATAGGTAAATAAAAAGTAAAGTGTCGGCGGCAGCTGTGCCCAGAAAGCAGCACCGAGGTGCCGGCCGAAGCTGCCGGGGCCGAGCAGGCCGTGGGCCGGGCGCGGCCGCTCCGCCGGGCCGGCACTGCCATCTAGCGGCACCCCTGGGCCCGCTGGGCCGGGCCCACACCGCGGACACCGCCCGCTTCCCGGCCTGCCAAACAACCGCGAGCTGCGAGAAGACAGCCCCGGAGCTGCAGGTGAGGTGCGGGACAGGGTCCGTGCCCCGTCCGGAGTGAGCCCACCCCCGCGAGGAGCTGGAGCAGCCCCCGGCTGCCTCTCGCACCGCACAGCTGCGCAGGTGTTCATGGCGCTGCCGTGTCCTAATTCACACTATTCCAGGTGCGGGGCGCACACGCGAGCCAAAAGAGGGGTCGGCATCGCAGCTGCCACCACGGAGGTCACTGGGGCTGGCGATGGCAGTCGCGGCCCCTCCGTGCTCCCGGCAGCACTCGTGCCGTCAGAAGCCGCAGCTGGCATCGCCCAGGCGTGCGGGTGTATCCGCACGATGCTTGTGCCACCTTCGGGCTGCTGCGCACAGAGGATCGCCTGAAACCTGGCGTACAGAGCGGGCAGCTGGGTTGCTTGGCACCTACAACAAGCTGGGTAAATCCTTGACCCCATGTAAAGGAAAGGCAGTGCCATGATTTCACCCATTGCAGAGACTCCTCAGGAGATGGAAATGTCAGGGGTGAGCTGGTGTTGGGCCCCACTCCTGAAGAGCAGGGCTGGTGGGGGGCACAGCCCAGCACCTCTCTGGACACAAGGCGAAGGACAACCATGGTGTCACTCCAGCCCACACCAGCTATTCCTCGTGGAACTCCAGTCACATGGCTTGGGCAGCCCACTGGGATGGGATAATCATCATCAGAGCTGGACCCTAGTTCCATTTGCAGCTTCGGCAGTTAGGACTGTTACCAGAGGATAGATGGCCCTGCCCACGGTGATGGCAGTCTTGTCCGAACTCCCCCTTATGCAGTGGCAGCTCTGTGATAGCAGGATGCACACCAACCCCCTCCTTCCACAGCATGCCTTCCCTGGAGCAGCCCAGCAAGTGCAAATCTGCACATTTTATGGGCCTGCATTGAAGGCGCATAAGGCTTTGGATTAGACTTGCTCAGTACTTTAATGACTATTAAATTAGCTTTGGCAGCAGCAGAAACCCCCAAAAGCATGCTATGCAAATTACTCACTTTGAGAAAAACACACGGCAATGTTGTTATTTGGAGAAACCAGCACAATCATGGAAGAATAGCTCATCAGTAACTCTTCCTTTGAAAAACATCTCCAATGGGCACAGTAGGATTTAATTTCTACTTTTTATTGGAGAAAAAAAAAATCAACAGTCAATAGACTTTAGCATTGCCAAAGATAATTGCCAAGTACAGCTTTTGTGAAGTTCAGCCCTTCTTGTTTTCTTCTGCCTAAGTCCCTCTATGTATGCAGGACAAAGACAGTGCCATGGTTCCAGAGCAGAAAAAGAGCGGCAACGAGTGTTTGCCAAAGAATCAGATGTACACCTGTATTTTTGTCATCAGATTTTCAAGTTTTTATAAGTCTTTTAAAAAATATTTTTGTAAAACCCAGCATGTGTTGCCACTTGCTAACATAAATCAAATCTTACAAATCTTTCAGAAAACAGATTGAAAAAGGCGTGTTCTTACTCTGTACACCTCCAGTTGTGGTTGGTTTTGCCCCTTACAGTAACAGCCAAAGTTGGGGAAAGCAGTAATTCCACATTTCACAGGGGGTATGACTTCAGCATCGTGTTTCCCCATGACCGCTATGCAAACCAGAAGGGTACAGCCTACGTACTGCTGCTACAGAATCTCATCACCATCGTACTGCTGCTTATGAACAACCTCCAGGAGTACTCCAAAGCTATTACTCACTAGAGCTGGTTGATTTTTTTTTTTTAATTAAGAAAGAATTAATTAAAAAAAACCCCAAACCCACTGTCAAAGCTATTTTGCTATTCCAGTCACAATTGGGAGGCAAAGAAATATAGGCACAGCCTGATCTATTATTTTCATTTCACTGGCCCTCTATTTTCAAAAAGGTAACTAATACAAAAAGGAAAGGGGAAACTAGGAAGAGAAGGGATGAGAGAGCAAGGAAAGAAAGAAAAACAAAAGGAAAGAAACCCATTGATTTTTCTTTAAACAACAGAAATATCAAGAGGAAGAAGGTGTCCTTTTCCAAAACCCTGGATACTTTGCTTTACATTTTTCAATCAGCTTGAATGTTATCCAAACAGGAGCTTAGTAGAGATGTAGCACATCAGTCCGAGGATGAATTTGCTCTTCATGGAGACATGTAAAAAACAAACACTTTTATTATGATGAGGTATGTGTTTCCATTGACTGAGTACACATGTGGGAGGAAAGCCTATGCAGTTCAGCCAGGGAGAGGGAAAAGAAGAACATGAAATGCTTTCCAGGGAGCTCTGTGCTAAGCAGAGGCCATAAAACCTCCACCAGCAGGACACCTACTGCTTTCAGTGATTGAAGGCTGCAGGCAGACGTCCTCTTCTGAACCTAACCTGGGATGGCATCAACCTGGGTTGCTTGGGATCACCCAGAGGCCGGATGCAATTGCCTCCACAGCCGTGCTGGTGGGAAGGGGCTGCATCAGTGCCCCCTGTGAGCCCCATTAGCATGTATTGAACTTCTCCCAGGCAGACCGACGGGAGCCATCACCCCTCCTGGAGTGGCAGTGAGACGGGGAGCAGTGCCACTCCCAACCAGCATGGCTGGCTCCAAAGTGCACAGATATGACCTAGCTACCAGCTGCTGTTCCAGGACATCGGTTCCAGTTAACGAGCTCGAGCTGAGCATTTTACTCCTAGGCCACACTTCTGCACAGCTCAAGCAGAGTTTTGCTTACTTTCTCTGCAATAATTAAAATTGAGCTGTGAATTCCTTTCTTTCACGCAAACTAATTTTCATTTCACTACCAATTAGTAAAGGCTTAACTTTAAGGAAACTGTTGCACAGCCTAGCACCAAATGAAATTTCTCTGTTTCTTCTAATTCAAACAGAAAGCCTTAGTGCCTCTTTGTTGTGAGAGCAACCTACATCAGAGAAGTGACAACTCATCTTCACAAAGACAATAATGTGAGAGCCCACTATCTGAACACGAGGTTGTAATTCAACATGATTAAACAGCCTTTTTGCTGTAGAAAGATGTAAACAATTGTTACAATCCTGACACCCGAGTTTTTCCGCAATTGCAGATTTCTTGTGTGCTAATTTGTTAGTCCAACACTCTGGTGTTCCGATAGCAGGGGGTCTGCATTAGCAACGTTGGTCTTTTTGTTATCAAAAACCCTCAAACCTCCACATCTAGTGAGCTCTGCATCTGAGCACTGGAGAGGGATATCTGCTTGCCTACAGCTTGAATTTATTCTTCTAAACTTCTGGAATTTGAAACCTAAGCAGACTGGAAAAATAGCCATTTTTCTTCATGGAGCCTGCAGAAAGTTTTGTTTTTCCCTTAGCACAGCAACATCATTCTCCACTTTCAGCTTCCCTCATGGAAGTGCGTTATCTACAGTAGGATCATATTGTGGCCTAAGTTGCCATATAGTTCTCATTTTCAGTTGCATGCTATTCTCCTGCAAGCAGGGACAGGAAATGCCGGGGCTACATGTCCACTTCAGGCTAAAGTTCTGAGAACTTTGCAATGGTAACAGGCAATTTCAGAGAGTGAGGTTCTTCTGCCGCAGAAAGCATCACATCACCTGTAATGGCCCTGCTGCACTTGGGCATCTTTAGTTGCAGAGATTTCCCTATAAGAAAAATCCAGAATAAGTGTCATAGCTCCACCAACTATAATTCAGTTGTCAGGCAGTAAGTGGGACTCCGGCAGGCAGCAGCTCCTGTGATCTGCTCATAGTCGGGGCTCAGACATTGAAATGAAAAGCTGCAGCAGAAAGGGGCCCTAAGGGCACTGCAATCCCTGTTTCCTTCCACTTCCTGTGGTCCTGTTTTCTGTCCCCTGCTCTTAGGAGGACAAGGCTCCAGCCTGCCTGGCTGTGTGCTGAGGAAGGAGCATGGCAACCTCCCACTCCACGGACAGCACCAGGTACTGATCAGGCTCTGGGGACAAAAGTGGCAGGGGCAGTGACCCCAGGCCACTCTGAGGAGACAGAACACATGTGCAGAGGACACCAACAGTGTATCAGTGCCTAATATCTCGGTACCATATGCATATTGGTCAGTGAAATATTGCAGCACTACCTGCACATTGGCCTCCATAGCTCGGTGCTCTCCAGCTTGGAAGCCATGCTGACAAACCACGTGGGGTCCAGTATAATTTCAAGCTAAATTCTCCTCTTAGCAATCTGCAAAAACTCCACTAAAATACTTCTGCAAAGACTTTGAGGTAAACTAACAGAAAGGTAGGAAATAGTGAATTTGACTTTTCTGTGTAATCCAAATTCAGCCCTCGGGGCATACAGTTTATGAAACTCTCTTCAATAATATATTCCCGCAGAGATGTTTTATGGGACAGACCTTAATCATGACTGATAAGGAAGATTATTGTCTGTAGGAACGTGAGAGATTTTTTATTTGTTTGTTTGTGTGTTCATTTTAAGGTTTTTTAAGGTCTTGCCCTTCCTGGTGGACGCACTACAGAAGTGCTGCTCACTGGCACGCAGTTTCGTATTCCCTGCATGTGAGGGGGACCATCCACAGAAACCCAAGCATGACCTTTGAGGACAGTTTATGATACTCAACCAGAAGCTACTTGCTTACTGTAACCAATACTTGATTAATACCAATTAGTTTGATAACTAATTGGAGCAAGGATGGAAACTGGGTCTGCCCCCTACCAAGTGAATCCTTCTACCTATTCATCTGGACAGTTGTGGTTTAACCCATTACTGGTTAAAGCAGTGTTTTGAAAATACAGGCTTCAATAACCTCAAAAATAAGGATGAACTCATGCCATTGCTTCTTATCACTGAGCAATTTCTAAAGTAAGAGGACACTCCTGTCAACATTTTTGTTTCTGTCTTCTTCTGGAAGGGTCCTACATAATTAAGTCAAATTCCAAAACGCTTTTGGATGTAGGAGTTTAGATGAGTGACTCTAATATAAAGGGCTAAGAGCTCTGACTCCTGAGTGGAAGAAACCACTTTCCTGAAACCCACAGTAAGGATACTAAGTCCATGAAAAGGCTATGATTTAAGGAATGGTATTCTGCAGTACTTCCCCTTGTCTAGGTTTAGCTGATTCCCTGCTCACTCAGAAGGTAAGTATTTCCACCTCTTCTCAAGTATAGTGAAGTCAACTGCCGTGATGGTCTCTGAGTCTCTTTAGAAGTTTCTGCTTGGCACAGAATTAAAATTATTTGGACGTTCAAAAGTAAAAGAGTGCAAGTGAAGAGAGATCTCTATTTCCTGAACTGTGAGCTGACAACAAAGCACCCAAATTTATGGGACATTCATGACTCCCATGTCTGTATGCTTCAGCTCCCTATTTGTAAAACAGAGGTAATACCAGCCCTTTTTATCATGAGGGTTTACTGAAGATAAATTAATTAACGTTTGTTAGGCATTCAGATATTTATAGCAATAAGTGCCATAGAAAAGCTCATAAGGAAATTAACAATTCTGTCTTCACAGCAGGGTTTCAATAGTGTGCAGTAAATAAGGCCTAGGGCTACACATTGAAAAATTAGGAGAAAACAAAATATTGAATAACTGCTCATTAACTCAGCATCGTCCATCTTGTTCACTAGCTGAGGCAGGGGTCCTGTGGAAAAAACTATGTATGATCTTGATTTTAAAAGACTGTGCTATCAAGCAAACATATAAGGGGACTGAACTTAACTGCACGAGCTATCTTTATTTTGACATTTCCTAACTCCTGAATATTTTAATCCAGCCTTAATGAAGCTGCTTTGAGCAAGACTTTGCCAGCTCCCCTTATAAAAGAACACTTCTAAGAATGCTGTGTGCAGGGAGATACAGAGGCTGAAAGAATGCCAGAATCATAAAAGAAAACAATGTTAATTATATCAAAAGAGAACTTCAGCAAAATTTTGCTCCAGTCATTTAAAAGGCAAGAAAATACTAATGAATCAGCTTACATTTCACAACAATAGTACGCAACCAATGGAAATTGCCAGAGGAAATGCGGTCAGAGAGACTATTTACACACTTAAACCAGATTTGGTCATCAGCATTCAACAATGCAGCCTTCCATGCAGTTGCTCTCTCCATATCAACATTTGGATGTGAACTGGACATTAAGTGCCTTCACAAACATTAGGTGCTGGAAATCAAGATTACTTTAAATAAAACACTGAGAGCATTTAGAGCTTAACAATTCCTCATCTGCAAGGGTCCATGGAAAAGGTGAGTGGAATATTAAGGATATGCTAAGAGCAGAGCAGGAACATCTGCCTTGGCAGGAGAGCTTCTGGGCAGCAGGAGAAGGACTGCACAAAACAGGATGGAGGGAAGTACACACAGTCATGCTCAGAGAGGGGAATTTGTGAGGACACACAGCAATGAAAATACTTGTCTGTTGCACAGAAATCACCAAGCCCTAGCTGTGACTGCAGTAGCATCTAATGTGATGGTGGATTTATATGTGACATCATCATAGCTAAAACAAAACAAAACTAAATTTAAAATAAATTGAATATGTAGCCCCAAAAAAAAAAAAAGAAAAGAGGAAATATAATTACCAAACTAATGTATATTCACCTATCGGCAAAATCCAGTATGTTTTTGTCAGATATTTAATCCCACAATGAGTTTTTTGTTCAAAAAAGGAAAGGGGTAGTTTAGGAAAAAAGACAAAACAACTCCAAACCCAAGACTTCAGCAAAATCCATCAAAATGTTAAATGCTGATTTGCATAAAAATGATTAGGTGGGAACACAGAGTATCTTGTGAAAAGAAAACAAACTCGAAAAGTAGTGTGTGTAGTAACAAATTCAAAGCTATGAAAAGAAGGGGCAGTGAGAATGGCATTTTCTCACTTTGCATCTACATTCATTAACTAAGATCTTAATTTTTTTGGCTATTTTTTTCTTCCACCAAAAAAAAGAAAGAAAAATGGTAGGGAAACTAGAACATACTTGTCATTATGGTAAAATGTTAATTCTGCTAGAAACACTTGCTTATTCTGTCCTTCTTGAACATATAAACCTGTGGGGAAGAATCTCAAGGATATTTTTAAACTGTGCACCATAAACGGTTTAAGATTTGCTTGCTGAGGAAATTTTTGCAGTCAAAAGTTTCTCTAGAGAGATTACTTACAATATTAATTTAAGGCCTTACTTTGTAATTCCTCCTCAAAGGAAAAAAAAATCCCATTGGCTTCAGAGCAAGCAAATTGATTACTAATGATGAGATGACTGCAATGAAGATTCAAATGATACACTTTTGCCAGGGATTGTGTTTCTTTTATACTACCTTTCCAGAATTGTGCTAATTAAATACATAATAGAATGCCTTTCAATTAATTAGCATATTCTCTCATATTCCTAATTTAACAGTAGCTTTCAAAAATAATTACATATTAAATTCAGGATCCCAGGCACCTTATTCAGCGGCAGGTTGCATTGTGCTGAGACACACAATTTCTTGTCTACACTAACAGTCATATGAGGAGTGAGGGAATTGTGTTGTCCTTAGCTTTTTGGGGTTTTTTTTCGTCATATGTACTTTTTGTGGTGTGTCAGCCTTTGACTAGGCTTTGAAACCCAACGAGGAAATCCCAGACAGCCTAAAGCCAAGGGGAATTTTGCATTGCCTTCAGCCACCCTGTGATTTCATTTCCCTCAAAGCCTTTTTGCTTCGGACTATGTTGCTTTTAGCAGCACCAGCCACTGTTCACAACCACCAGACCACCACAAAAGACAATACAGCGAAAGCAATGTCAAAGACTTGTTCGACTGGACTTCAGCCTTGACTGGTGTGACCGTCCAGCTTTTATCCATCCTCCCTCTGCCTCGCAAGGTCAGCCCAGCTCTTTGCCAAGCTGCACCTGGAAACGTTTGCCTTCAGCAAGGGAGATGGCTGCAAGTGAGGCCCAGCACAGCATTGTCTCGGGCCGGTGGCACAGCAGCATCCGTGGCGAACAAACGCTGCCAGCAGTACAGCATTTGGGAGCAAAGCTGCCCCGCGTCGCACCCCAGCGCCGGCACGCGTGGCCCCGCGCACAGCCCGCTTGGTGCTCGGAACGTGGACAGACTGAGGAGCATCTGTGCTGGGGGGGGATATGGAACAAATAAGTAATTGCTGTTTTTACTAAGTAAAGCAGAAAATTACAGCATATTAACAGCCAAGCGTGTTTGTTGCCTGGGAAGAACCATTTGTGTTCCAGTTTGGGCTTTTTTACTCATCTGAAGTCTGTGCCTCAAAGCACACTAAAAACATTTTAATTATTATTACGAGTTTGTGTTCTCATATGGATTTAAAGTCTATAAATATTATGGGGGATGGGGAGAGAAGAAAGTAAAATAAATAAATTCAAGAAAATTTTCTGTATTTTTAACAGTGGAATCTGGTGGTGGATGCAGCTCTGAATTAGTACCTTAGAAAACATATAATTCTTTTTAGAGAGCATTTATTGTATTAAAAATGTGTCCTGGTTTATCAGGAAAGCATGTGGCTATGTGTATGTTCTCTTAGCCACATTCAGCTCTCTTCAAAAAGACATCCACCAGAATAGCACTCTTTAGGGACAGTGTTTCAGGGTTGACAAGAACATTAAACCATATTATAATTATCTCTTCAATGAAAACACGGCTTTGTAGTGGAGGCAATGCACGGTCCTCAAGGCGAGTGTTATTAGGCTGTATGTGTTTTCTTGGAAGGAGATTCATGGAAAGAAAAAAGCTTTATCATTTACTGCAAGGAAAAAAAATACAGAGTACATGTCATGCATAGCAAAAGGGATTTTACAAAGAAGGCACTAAGTTGAGTGCCTCACTTATCTTCAAGAATGCTTCTACATAATAAGTGTGGGGATCGGTTTAACACAAGCTACAATATAGATATAACACACACATACAATTCTCTGTGACCATTCATATAGATAACTGCAAAAAATTGTCTGTAAAGTAAGGTAAATATAAAGCAATTGCCTCCTATGACATAAATGTGTTCTGTCTCATTCTTTGAGAGGTCACCCCTGAACAGAATACATTCTTGTGGCAGTGCAGATAATAAAACCTGTTATTCTTAACGTGAATACAAGGATTTTCTAACCCATCTTCCACATTCAAAATACTGTTTTCTCAAATTAATCTGAAGTTATAAAGTATGAGTTCTGAAACAGCAAGCAAACTTACAAACTGCACCAAGAAGATTCTAACATGTTCGTAAACGACAGTATTTAATATGCACATCTTACACATACTATCCACACATGCACATTTGGATTTATTTATTCACATTAAAAAAAAAAAGAATACTAAGGATTTTTAATGCTTTTTCAAATGCCTGAATTTTTTTTAAACCAGGAATTTTCTTCTTGTTTGTGAAAATGAGGTTGCAACTTTGTTTTCTTTAGTATGTTGGGAAATGGATAGATTTAAATTCCTTAAAATGGAGTGAACTAGAGGAAAGAAACAAATAATGTTAACCAACCGTTATATATATTCTGAACACAGCAAACACTGACAATATTATGAAAATCTTGGGTTAATGGAAAATTGTAAAGCTGTGGCATTTCAGTTGTGTGCACACAGGTCCAGGCACACGCAGGCATAAACACAAAAGACAACAGCCCCACTAAACAGCTACCAAAAATATACCCAATTGGCCTAATACTAGACACAACAGCTTGAGCATTCGTAGGAAAAAAAAGTCAGAAACTCACCAAATCTTGGTTTTAAAAGCATGCTAGGTACCCAGAGAGAGAGCATTCGGAACAGTCAATTACTTTCACATTTTGTCCCAGGACTTTAAAAGTTAAAGGCATAGTTCTGCCAATTGTGAGATGCCCCATCCAGCACAGACCACCCACAACTACTGATTTTCCATCTGGTGAACAAAACAGACATCTCCCTAATTATTTTTAAAAAGGTTTTTTTTTCTAACATACTTCCTTTATTTGTCTGTGACCTGGAACTTAATGGAAAACCTGGTAGATGCCAACCTCATTTCTTGTAATGAAGCATCTTATTTTCCCTACTTTAAGCATGCTTATTTAAAAGCTATTTAACACAAAGTTATTACCTAAGCAGATCTTTGATAGGACCTAAATTACTAAATAGTTTGAAATTAGAACAACTTTATATCGAACCCTAAATGTTCTAGTTAAATATTAACCGTTAAAAGTCCTTCCCTTAAAGCAGCATATTAAAACAGAAAGCAATGAGGTTTACAGTCTCATATGCTGGGTTCCCATATTGCCAGTGTCAAAATTTATGCCTTTTTTCAGCAATATGGTTGCCATTGCCAGCACCACACTTATAAATGCCAACTGTAATTAAAATCTGGCACCTTATACAAGCATTAAACATGCTTACAGATTAAAAAAAAAAATCTTTATTTTAAAATACTCTTTGCAGCATATGCAGGCTTAAAAAAAAGTTCTTCTTCTGCCAGTTTTAGAAACATCACAGGAAAAAAAAAACAAGGTCCAAGTTGTCCTGAAAATCGGTCCAGAGAAACCTAAATACTGTGCTAAATTTCACAGTGGATGCATTTGAGGAAGAGATGGCAAAATCTGGATTTTCACTTGAAAGGGACTGCAAAGAAATAGCATATTTAAAACTCTGGAGCCTGGGCAGACACACAGGGCAGGTAACACACAGCCTTTATGTCAGCACCCTTTACACTGGTGGTTACAGTTCAATGAAGATGTAAAGCCTCATCGCTGTCACGGTGAATGCCCAAGCAGGGTTGTGGATCCCAGGGCCCAGTAAGGGAGACTGCAGAGAAGAACAGAGGCTGGGATGAACTTGTAGCCTGTTCATCTTAATAGTTTTGGGGATGCAAACATGATCATCTGGGCTTTTCATCCCTTACACACCCATCGTTGCTGCATTGCTGTGCCTCCAGTAGTGAGCTCCAGGCTGGGTGGCCAGTTAAGAAAAATCCTCTCCTGGGCTTGTCAACAACAGACAGGATCAGCAGGAGGCTTCTGGAGGCTCAGGACACATACAGGGCTACCTTGGCAAATAACTTTAGGGAAATGGAGAGCTGGGGAAACAGGCCATTATACCCAGCAAAATGCCCAGTCATAAATTCCTTTTTTACTTACTAGTGTGCTACTTCTAAATTACACAGCTGTCTTATGGACCTGCTGAAGATGAGGAATTTAAGTTCATGAGAGCTTAAATCATAAAGAAGCTATCCAGGCACACAGCAGCAGGTGCACAAATGGGGTGCTGCTGCACCCTGAGATTGCTTCTTGGTCTGGCAGCACTGCACCAAGCACTGGTCTCTATTGCTCCAGTCACTCATCTTGGCTAAGAGGTGAGCCATCCAGCCACACTGTCAAGTAAGTTGCTGACAAAGGACCACCTGTCAGAAACTCAGCACCACCTGGGGACTCCATTTGTGGGGACTTGCCAAACTGATTTTTAAACAGCAACTGAAAGCAGTGTTTTTTCAAAGCGATCGGTGACAGGTTATGAACTGGCATTTCCTGGAACAACTTCCAACATGACCAGTAGATGGAGAGGAACCACGATGGTGTCTGTCTCAACGTTTGGGACACCAGGGACCAAAGGCAGCAGGACTCAGCAGTGGCTCTGCCGCAAAGGTGTGATGACCGAGACACTCCATCCTGTCCTCCCTACCTCATTCTGCTGGTGCCTGAAGCAAGGTTTTTTCTCATGATCCTACTAGCAGAAGAGGTAATTAAATTTCATTGTGGGGTGTCCCGTGTACCAAATGTTTATGGACAGGACTGAAAAATTGTATCCTCGTGTTTTTTTGACATCGCGTTCTTGGCTGAATTTCTGAATCCTTATGTCAAGTTTGCACTGATGTTTATGTTCACTTGTAGGTACTTCAGTTATCGATGACTTTCAGCAGGATTAAATCTTTCAAGACAGACACTTTTCTTAAAAATAAACTAAACTACCAAATGGGAAACCTTGAGTTAGATAATTAATTTGAAACGTGTTTTCCCATGTAAAGGTTTTAGTTATTTTCTTGGAGAAAGGTTAATTCTCAGTTTGTTACCACTAAAGTATGTTGCTTTGTAACTAAATATAGCTTTTACACTAAATTTGGCACTTCTTATTTCTAGCCAGAAGGACAGAGTAGCTCTGCTGATACATATTTAAACTTTTCTATACCTCATTACACATTTTTTCAGATTAATTTTACTGTTTTTATTAGAAAATCATGTATGGCACAATTCTTATTTACTAGTTGATCTCTTTGTGTTTACTTACGATTTATGTTTCTTTGGATGAAAACTGGAATGCAATTTAAAATGTAGCGAGACAGTTTATTGCTTGCATAGCACTATCTGAAAGAGGCTAGACTTGTAAAAAAATCATGATTGGATTTAAAAATTGATCTATTAAAATAACTCAGTATTAGCTAGAATTAGCACCAATCTAGTATTTGGTCTTAATATCCTCCAATATTGTAGTATTAACAAATCTAATCCTCTCATAATTAGCTTTTATTCACAGATTGGTAGAGAAGAACAAGCTTTTCTGCTTCTTTCAACTCCCAACTGGTCAAGTTTGAATAAATTAGTCATTTAACTGAGCTAATTGAATATATTGAAGAAAATATTCTCTTGGTATTTGCAGAGGAGGCTATTGATCTCAAAAGCCAACACAATACTTCAAACACTTTGAGTTTCCAGAGTTTAGACTTTGACTTTCATCAGCTGAATGGTTCGATCTACAACCTGGAAGCACTGTTTCTATTTTGGTTGGGGGTGGTGGTGGTTATTATTTAAACAGATTACAGTAAGCTTAGGATCTGCCATAATTTTAATAGGTATATTTTTAAGAATAAATACACTCAGCATAAATTTTGAAAACTTTTTCTTATTTATTTCTTGATCACAAAGTTTTTGTCGTCTCATTGACTCAGGGTTCAGCTCTCTGCTTATCATTTAGTTCCAGAATTTTTTTTTTTTAATGGAAGAATAGGCCAGCATTACCATTACTGGTGGCAGAAAGCAGCAAGACCTACATCTCATATATTTAAAATAAAGATGCCAGAAAATAATTTTTATCAGTTGTAAACAGGCTGAAAGTGGTCTGAAAAAGAATCTGGCAGTGTCTAAAGTGTTAAAAATTTTAAATGTCTTTCTTTACTAAACTAATTCCCTTCATGGTTGTGGAGTGAAGACATCCTGCATACACCACTCTCCACACTGCAGATTATGTCAGGCATTGCAACAGATCAATCAGGCAAGGGGTGAATATTCCTGCCTCTGAAGTCAAGGTCTCTCAACATATTTGCAGTCCACAGTACCAGAAAGGCCCAAACTGTTGCTGGTTTGCCCCAGCAAGTTTATGCTGAGGTTCAAAACCATTTAATTTTGCCATTACCACTGCATAAACAATGTAATTTTATACAGTCATAGATTGCAATAACAAACCTAAAGTATCATGTCTGTATTTTTGTTTTGTAGATTCTGCCATTTGTTGGTTGTGTTTTCAGGTTAATAGACCATTTTCCAGGCAAAAGTGGTCAAAGAAGCTGATAAAAAATCCCCAAAGGAAAAAGGCCCAAAGAAATGCAGCCTTTTGAGAGCACATTCATTTTCTGGTTTATCTTGTTTAGGAACACCAGTGCTGAGTTTCTGTGGGAAGACATGCTGCCAATGGCATGTGTCTTAGATGATGATACTGCCATTAAAGACAAGGTTGACTTAACCGAGCTCTGTATCATTTCAGATATACTCAAAGGAAATCTATTGTGACTGCATAAAGACAACAATGCACTTCGATTTTGTCTTAGAAATTGCAAATTTGGAAATGTGAAGTCAACTTTCACACCCTGAATGTGTCCATGTGCAAGCACTGTGTCACTGTGTTTTTCCTTTTTTTCTTTTTCTTTTTTTTTTCAATTTCTTGTGTATAAGACATATTTCTATTCATTCCAAATTACTGAATCTAGACACAATTTTCCCTATAATAAGGTTCCCTATCAGAATGAAAAAAATGTTAGGAAACGCCACACCACTTCTTGGTAAGTAATTTTCATTTCTTTCCAACATTTATCTGGCCAGATGAATGTGAAACGGGGCTTGAGAGCACTCAAAAGGGAAGGAAGGAGCACTGCTCAGGTTCCGTTTGGCAGAGAAGGTATAGCATGTAGGTGGAAAGAAGCCCCTTTGATTTTTAGCCTTAGAAAGCTCAATAGCATCAAAAGCTCTGACACCAGCCTTCCCTACCTTCAGACAAACATGATCCAATGCAACTAAACTTCTAGACAGCCAAAGGGTTTATGTGGATCCAGCCTTGCAGAAAAAAAATAAACTTTTCCTCCTAAAATGAGACTCTTCCTCCTTAGGTAGAGAAAGAGGGACAAATTCAAGCTGTGCCCTCTCTGTAGGGCACCATAGCCTTTACCCTAAGATGGGCACTGTTCAGCATGCTGTGCTTCATGTGCTGTGGAAGTAACTGGTGTAAACTGGTGAGCAAACAGCACACATATCAAACCATCCACACTGAAAGCCACTGATGTGCTTAAAGCATGACAAAAGGAAACACATGGCAAGAGAGGGACTCTCAAGCTTAAAGAGTGTCATGGATGAGAAAACACAGTTAACCAATAGCAGAAACAAAAGGGGAGGGGAAAAAAATCCCAGAGGAGCAGAGCCCAACATCCTGCAGCAACTCACTGAAAGAAATGGAGATTTTTGGCATCAGTCTGCCTTTTGTAGAGCAGTTACTGGATCCACCAAAATTTGGCTGACGGACTTCCTTAGAGCATGTGGATGTACCTTGCACAACAGCCCTGCTGGCCTGACTGGTGAGTAAAATTGTATGAAAGAGGGTAAGAGAAGAAAAATACAGAAAGATACGAGCTTTTCTTACCCAACATCATTAACTTTCAGAACTTAATTAAAAAAATAACTAGAGAAGATTCCGGCAATCCAAGGAAAGGATCATCTTAGGAGGAAACTACAGAATTATGCTTTCTGATAGGTGTGATACCTGAACCAGCCAGACTAAACTAGATACAGTGCTCTTCATCTTGAGATAACCTCTCTTGCAGCAGGCCACCACAGGAGGTTATCCTGTAGCTCTAGAAACACCAGCGTCACAATGTGTAAGAAAACAAAGCCTCTAATTAAAAATGTCATTGCATATTTTCATTATTTATGGGTACTGTGAAACATGTATCTCAAGGAGTAAGTTAAAGTAGGGCACAGAAGGAACATGTGCCTTTGGAAAATCACGTACTACCTCTTCTGCACTGCTTCTGTGGGGAAGTACTGGAAAAGCTCAACCCCATGGGTCTGGGGCAGAGCTGGCACATCAGAAGAAAACACCATCCCACACCGAGTGGTTTAATACAATGTCACGTCTCTTTTCCCCTGAATTAAGCTAGGAAAAGATTTACTCCATGGTTTGAAATCTGACTGGAGGAGAGAGGGACTCCAGAGCAGCAGTCCATGCTCAGAGCACCATTTCATTGATTGTGGCAGGTAAGTAGCAACTACAATTTTTCTGTAAAAATTCAACAGAAGTTTGCTGGTTACAGTGAAACTACCAGAAAGGTCAAAAACTTGAATGTCGTTACAAATTAAACTGCCTTCTCAAACTCATGATTATTATTTATCTGCTCTAGGTTGAGAGAGGTCTATGTGGAAAAAATCTTGGCTCTCCATTGCCACTGAAGCAGTTCCAAGAGCAGAAAAACCTCAGACTGCAGAGGGGGTGCCCAACTGCAAACTTTTACAAGCCCTAAAAACTTACACTGTACATGAAGTTCAAAAACTGAAGATGAATTACATGTTTTGTTTTGCACAATGCCTGTTTGAATTATATCTACTTCTAATACTACTTTAAAGCTCTTTTCATAAAGTTCCTGTTGTTCTCACCCCACGGCACACCAAGAATTATTAAAATCTGAATAAGTCCTGTTTATTGTTTGACATGATTTATCTATTTATCTAAGCCCATGTGTTCCCCAGGAGGAATGGCAACACATTAGTTCCCTCCTGCCCAAGCAAAATAGAAACACTTTGTATTATATTACATTTTATCATAAACTTTGGTAACCAGTACTTCCCTTCATGAAAAACCACACATGTTGTCCTCTGCCTTAAGCAGGCACACATGGGTTCCAACTGGCTGCCATTAAGTTTCAGGTTTTAAAACCTGCAAACAAACATACGGTAGAAGTTAAAATTATGCACTGCTGCTAAATTTGCTGTGTGTACTGCAGGAGGATGGTCTGAAACAACTGTGTTAACAGTTCCACATTCAAACAAAAATAAACAAACTAATTAAAAAAAAGAAAAGGGGGATGATTTTGAAATTGTATTTTCTATCTGCTATATCTCATTTCTCCTCATTTAACCATCTGTCCATACCAAGAACACAATCAGCCAAGACTTTTAGTGAATTGTATCAGTGAGATAAATTTTGGGACACAAAGTCATGGGAGCCTTTTATTTCTGTTCCAAGCAGTAAAGCTGCTGCAGGGTGAGGCGGGAGCAGGCAGCAAAGCAAGGGGGTGTGAAGGGGACTGGCCATTAACTTATCAGTTCCAGGCCTTGGCTTTCTAATTGACAACCTCAGGGCTACTTTCATCACTTGTCGACTTCAAACCCACACTCAATTTTTCCTTTAGATAATGATGCAACTATAACATAACAGTGTTTCTGACATATTGCAGCATGTAGCAGTAGGAAGATTTCCTCAGTAGCTTAGTTTAACAGGAAAGTAAAAAAAACCCCAACTGTTAAATGGTTTTCACATCTATCAACTTCTCAAAAAAGAACAGCCAGTAAGAAAACAGATTTTATACTACCAGTATGCCGAAGCCACTGTTTGGTGCTGACCCAACCCAAAGCACCTTCAGTGCTTTAGTATCACTAGAGATTTAACAAAACAAGTGAATGGTTAAGGCAATAAACCCACAAAATATGCATTCATATATAAAGCCTAAATAAAGGAACCCACAGAACTTAGAAATGTACTACAACTTAGAGAACTTGAACGATAAATTCCCCAAAAATGTCATAAAAAATATATTGAAGACATGCCATCTAGAAACCTTATGTCTTTCACAAAGGAAATACAGAAGTAACAGGAATGCTGCCACAGACACATCCCTACAGAGAGACAGAAAAACCTGACTCCTGTTCCCCCCCCAGAAATCTGAGTGGTGGCTGCAGACAGCCAAGCCATTTGCACAGAGTAAGGTCCTCCGGTAAGTATATTCATCACATTTGGATCATAAATTCAAATAATACTAGATTTTGTCAAGTCACAGCATGTCCACAGGCAGCAAAGCACCTGGCTCCAACATAAACAGTCACATAACTGCCTTTTAATAGTGGATATAAAGGTTTGAGTCCTGCAGCAGGCTCTGCAAAGGCCTGGGGTCACACTGCGCTCAGTGCAGTGTCTGGGGCCCTGAGCATGTCAATCCAGGCAACAAAAGCAGCGTCAGAAAATGGA
Organism: Pachycephala philippinensis; assembly: GCA_013397055.1. NCBI lineage: Eukaryota > Metazoa > Chordata > Aves > Passeriformes > Pachycephala > Pachycephala philippinensis. Next base: position 104,275 of record VWZT01002683.1, read on the forward strand.
ATAACACGGATGTGCTTGGGAAGCGTAGCCATTCCACTGGCTCCTGTGTGATCCACGTGAGGAGGGATGACAGGCTGGATGCCACACTGCACAGCCAGGTGCTGCTGGAGTTGGTGTGCATAAGCAGGCAGGTATGGAACTAATCCAGATTAACAAAGCAAAGACGCTGTGGGCAGCTCTTGTCTCCACTGGCATTTGGGCTCTGATAGTGCAAATGGGCACCCAGGTACCCTCAGTCACAGGACATTAATGTGGCCATGAATTTCTAAGGCTTACACTGGCCTGACTGGAAGCGTTCAGCCCCAGCCATTTAAGATTACAGATATGGATGCCTCATTCCAGGGAGCAATTGCTACATTTTGGTCATAAACTTTAAAATGCTGGCTCCAGCTCTTATTTGAGGATTACCAGGCGAGCAGGTAAGAAAAGCAGTACCTGCTCTGAGAAAAAACACTGGGCTCAGTGTTTCCTTGGGCCGCCTTTCAGGTTTTCTAAGTCCATAAAGCTGCAGCATATTGTGAATTTTGCAGACTGCATTGCCTGTTCAGAGTTGTAACAATCTAACACCATATCACTCCCTTTCAAGTGTTGTGCATGCTGCTATTCCTTCTCAAGCAGTAAGGAGGTAAGAGCTCTCCCTACAAAATGCCTGGCCCACATCATGGGCAAAGGTCACCAGTTGCAAAATATTATTAAAAAGTCAGGACAAACTTAGTTTATAGCCAAATTAACAGCTCAGCAAAACAGTGGGCTGTAACAGGGAAGACAATAAGTCCAACAGCTGGGCAGTTCAACTGCATAGGTTTTTACTGGGATCATTGCCCGGGATGTTTTAGGGTTGTTTTGGACAATGGAGATATCAACACAAGAAGCGTGAAAACTCAAGTTATTACATGAAATATTAGAGGCAGGTGGTTTTTTTAAACCAAATCCCCACCACCTTTGCAATTTTGTCACTCCAAAACAGTACAAACCGGTTCCCTTTCAGGGTTTGGAGCATGGGTTTTACAAGCCTGTTTTGCCTTCCTGCAGGCACTTTGAGCTTATAAATGGCACCTTTCAGTGTCCTGAATTATGAAGGGCAGCTAGTCCTGAATTCTCCTGTCGCTTAATGATCTCACATAAAATGAGGTCCACAAAACTTTTACTACCGCTGTAGTTCAAATTCGCAGGTGAAGAACCACCAGGGAAAGGATGTGGACATCTTTTGCTTTCCTAATTTTCCAGGTGCAAGAAAGTTTCCCACTTGGACTTGAACAATTAGTTACTCTCAAAGCGAAGCCTGATCTAAATAAAAAGACTTCAGTATGTTCCCCTGATAAGCACTGGGAAAATCCAAGGGGAAACCACTTGAGAACAACACACACTAGTATCAAATTTAGGTTAAAAAAAAAATTAGGTTAAAAAGACCCTACCTAAGTATTTATTAGTCGTTTTTTTGTACCTAATATTTTTCACTTATCACAACTAAGTATATATGACACTCAAGGATTATAGATAATATTTAATTAAAATGTTGATTGGTTCTGCCCTTATTCTGGTAATAATATCCAATGTTTGGAAAACATACTGCACCTTAGCAGTATGAACAAAAAGTCAAAAGAAAGTCTTTCCAAAAAAAGAAAGGATTTTGTTTGTTACAAATTACTTCTGCATTTATATAAAGATTTAATGATTCATGGCATGCCAAATACAGTGCTAATGAGCTTTGAGTTGTGTTTTTCATTTTTGTTAGAATTTTTTTCCTGCTAAAAACAATTACTAGAGGCCATTCAAATGCCACTGCATAAACCAGGAAACCTAGTAAAACTGCAGGTAAAATTGGTATTTTGTTTCAAGTGTGGCTCAGGAGTCCAATTCACTTGTTGGTGAGCTGCATATTTCAAATAGCACCTACAACTCCTTCAAAAATGGAAGCCAGGTAAGATGCTTTTTAAAAACACATTTACAACATTCATTAATGAAAAACAAAAATTAAAGAGTGTAAGCTTACCATTTAATTCCTGCCTTCCGAGGATGAACATCTTAGCCTTTCTGCTTTCTTCTCCATTTTCCAATGAAAGGTAGATAAACGAGCAGAAATATAAGCTCTTAATTCTTAGCACCTCTTAGAGGACACACGTGCCCATAGGAGCTTAAAAACCTTCCTGGGGAGCATTATTAATCTTGCTGCTAACAGCACAGAATTTTTAAAGCCTGTTAAAACACCGTCTAGTCATAGACATGCAAGTCTTGCTTTTTAGTGACCTGGTTTCAAGAAACAAACAAAAAGTAAGTGGAAATGATGCCAAATTAACTTTCAGCATTTAGGTACACGGATCACTGCCCACCTCAACCACTAACTAGACACCAAACATCGTCCTTCTACAACAAACCTTGCCATCTACCACATAGAATAGTTTGAGTTGGAAGGGACCTTTAAAAGTCAGCTAGTCCAACCCCCTGCCATGGCCAGGGACATCAACTCCTAGATCATATTCAGTCTCATGGAAACCCTACTTTGACCTTGCTTCATCCTTGACCTTGCTCCTCCACTCTGCCTTTGGACCTAGGAATATTTTCAGAAACCTGAAAATAATTCCAACTGCCTTCCTCCCAGGGTGTAGCACTCCTGCCTGGCTGCAGCCAAGCTGCTGCCCATTTACACCACTGCAAGTCAAGCTACTATTAATGCCTTGGACTTCAGTCTTCCAAGTAACATGTGCATCACTCCAAAGGCTTTCAGATTACTTTTTAACTGAAAACATCCTGGATGTTGGGGGTTTTAACAAATCATCATAGCTATTGCCCAGCAGCTTATAAGGCTGAAGTTAATTAATGCTGCCAGGAAATGGAAATATAGCTGTGATGAGCTAGTCTTGTTACGCCCATATTCAATATTTCCCCTCCTTTCCTTGAAGAGCATTTCACCAACTTAATAAAAACCACAGAAACAAACACAACCCCCTGACCCAACAGACTGAGCGACTGAAAGATATTCACACTAAATAACCCTGCTCTCCAGTCACGCCCCCTGTAAAATCCCACTGACAATATCAAGAGTGGGGAATCAAACCCCTTTATTACCGAGTCCACAGCAGATAAAGCAGCAATTGTGCTTATACAGTACTGGAAGTGTAGCTACAACATAGCGTGACAGCTTGTTAGTGTTGAAAATATATAAGCTCTTTGTAATTGTGCCTTTGGAATGCCATCTGTCTTGAATTAACGTCCACCTGGGATCATGTTTCGATGACCAATATGGACAGATTACTGGAACTTTAAAACCTCGCTTTCTTTGTAATTGACATTTAAACTGTTTGAAGTTTCTCATTAAGTCCTTTTTTACAAATTAGGTGCAGATGTATAAAGCTAAATGTACAGTACTAAGGGAAATTAGGTCACCTGAATGCTCAATAATAAAATGTATCAACTGTTTAAGTGCAATGAGTACATTAAAATTTAGAGATCAACTTTATGCCCCAAATTCTTCAAAGTTTCATCGTTCCCCTTTCATTGCTGCAGAGCCCCTGACGCCAACCATTTTTAATTAAAAAGGCAGAGAAGAAGGCGGGTTTGGCCATGCAGCCAGAGACAACTGGATAGCCCTGTCCCACAAAGAGCTAGAGAAGGCAGGGCAAGCAGCCACAGAGATGCCCATTTCACAGGGACAGGCAAATCCTATTTACACCAATGGTGCCAGGAGATTTAAAGGGCACAGGGAGACTTGAGAAGTAAATATAGGTCTGAGAATAAGAGAGACTATATGAAAGAGACTTGTTCAGCATCCTGGTCAACCACAAGCTGACCTCCAGACCCACTTGCAGTCGAAGTTCTGCAGACCTGCTGTGCTCCTCAGCCTTGTGGGGCGGAAGAGGGAAGTGCAAAAAGGGCAGTGGCTGGAGAAACACCTCCATGCACAGCCCAGCTGGCAAAATAAGGGCAAATTGAGTATTTCCCCTTTCCAAACAAGGAGGTTCAGAACTCACGGAGGTGTGAGAAAGGGGTCCAGGAGAAACCACCACCAGAAGCTCACATGATGTGCAGAGGACAGGAGGAGATACACGGGGGTTCATCAGCAGAAATTCTACAAAGCTCTTGGCATCAAGGGGCTTTTACCTGCCAGAATGGCTCTTAAGAGACTTCAAGTACAGCAGCCCAATCTCCCCAAGAGGTATGAAAACTCCAGGGACCCCATTCACCCAGCCTTTATGAGTAGCCAAGAAATACTGCACAAGCGTGTGAAAGCTCAACGATAGAAGGCACTGAGCACTCACCAAGGGAACACACACCCTCCTTTTCCATGCAGGGCCACTGAGCGGGGGTGGCATTGGACCTCAAGATGCCATCCTGCAGTTGGCAGTGCTTAAACTCAACGCAATCACACACACAGGTTTGGTGGAAGGTCCATTAACCTCCTCTCCTGGAGAAAGGTCTCCCACTCTAAGCTGGGACACCATCTACATAAAATGCACAAATTCAAATCCTTTTGGCGCCACAGCTAGCACACTGGTTCTGGAAGTGACGCCAGGATGTGTACCCTGGCTCTCTGCTTGTAAGCATGGAGGTGCAATGGAAGAAGCAGTCTTCTCTTAAAAGCTGGTAAACAAGACCAATACACTGTCAACCAGATCTCTTTTTGTCTGCTTAGACTACATTTGTGTGCTTAGACTACTCTGAAGCAGAATGTCTTCAGTACCACTACTTATTACAATGATTTAAAAAAGCTTTTCTGCTCACATCCCCTTATAACCCTATTCTAGTAAGCTACTAAAACTCTTGGCAAAAGAAGTGTAAACTTTTAACTGGATATGTTTCTGCTGCTTCTGACACCAAGCAACTTTGCTGTGAAACTGTCCATGCTTCTGGTTGCAAAATGAACAGCAGGCCCCTCTGGTATCAGAACAGGAGATTTGGGTTTCCTCATCCACAGGCTCTTTCTCCAGTGCTCATACACATCTTCAGTTCAAGGAGGAATTCAGAAAAAAATAGTGTCTTTTTAAAAGAAATTAAAATTGAACCAGCCATATGTAAGCAAACCCCAACACCTGGGAGAGAATAAAACCTGACCAATATAATACAGCAAGACAACAACAGTTTCCAGGAGAGGACAGCCCAATTCATTTGCAAAAGGAATGAGACAGAGGAGTAACTCATTTGCCATGCATGTCAAACAAGAAAGGCTTCTAAGGAAGATGTATTTGTACGCAGTTCTGTTTTGCTCACACATTACAAATACTGGCTTTCCTTTAGGTAATGAGTTTGCAAAGGCAGGTACAGGACCAGACAGGACTGTCCAGAACAGCACAAGCTTCAAGCAGACCAGTTGAGGTGCCAGTGGTGATTAGCTGCACATGCTCAGCTTTGCACCCTGCTTCTCATTAGCATTAATTATCCATCATCATACCTCTGCTGCTGCCAGGATAAAAACTGGCCCAGGCAGTAGTTTCACAGTCCTTAATGCCAACTATGGAGTTGCCAGAGTGCACAACAGGGAGCTTATATTGGCCCCATGTCTTTCTGCCAAGGGCAGAGGAGAGCAGAGACCTGGTTCAGCAGAAAGCTGGAGCAGACGAGCAGGTAACACCAAGACCTCCAATGTCACTTAAACCTGACAAAAATGAATTTGAAACACCAGAGATAAGGCTCAGTTTTGTAATGTGCTTCACCTGGCCTAGCAGTGATGGCTGATGGAAGGCCCCATGCTACACGTGCCCTCACACAAAGCCCAGCAAAGCAAGGTAGACCAATGCTGGTTGCAAGGTAGACTGAGGCTCAATCAGGTCCATCCCCAGAGACAGCATCACAGTACCAGGGACTTGATTAGTGGTGTTCAGGGTGTCCCCTCCCTCCCCAATGTGAGCTACTAGCAGGTTCTCACCTCACTAGCAACACGACAATATTAGTTTAGATGAACCAAAGTGACCTTGTAGAAAAGCAGACTCTGCACATACGGCTCAACAATTCTGCCAGATAAAGTGTTTTTATCACTAGAAAGTCACACTTTCAAATAATTTTCACCCCGAGGCCATAATCTCAAAAGACACACTTAAAAATGTGTAGAACATAAAATGAGTGATTTTTTTTGATAGAGGTTAAGGAAAGAAATCCCTCACAGATATAACACTTTATTGATATTCCTGGTCACAGCTCTACACACAGCGAACAGGATCAGCTGCTGGTAAGGACCATGATTCATGTCTTTCCATTTAAACCCTGCAACAAAGAATAAAACTATTTCACAACTAACAAAGGGGAACCCTTTAATTTGCTAGAACAATTTCAGCTCCCATTGCATTAGCACCCTCCAGTGTCCAATACATGAAAAACAACATCTTCACTAATTCACCAAGCAGACACAAACTTGGAGCGTGAAATGCAAGACACAGCAGTGGTGGATTCCTGGGAGGGAAGATGGCAATTGGTGAGGAGAGAAGAAACTCCCAACACTAGAAATTTTAAATGACATAGGCACAGTCTCTGAAGAAGATCTGACACAGGGTTATTACTCTTCTCAGGTTCCTTTGTTCCTAGCAGGCATGCTGGTGTCTGCACCTTTGGACGACAAGCTCTATGTGCACACACTGTATATTCCATACTCTGCAGCATTCCGCTGAGATGTGCATACTGCCTTTGACTGACATAGTACAGGCATGTGGATCTGCCTGGAATATGCCATGTAAATGAATACATGTAATAACACCCTCTCGTACATGGGTGAGGCAGACGTGCGCTTGGCTCGCTGAGGGCAAACAGGTGACCGTGCTTACATGTGCAATGCTCTTCTCTTACAGCATAACCACCAAGGAAAGAGAGAACAACAGAAAAAACAGCTGCATTTGTTACTTAAAAACAGCTGGATGAAGGGGTTTTGTAACTTTTTCCAACAAGACAAAAACCTTTCCCAGGCAGGGAAAGCCCAGTAGGCTCTGGAACATGGCAAATAAGAAAAACCGTCTCTGGGTACCTGCCTGATAATGACACAAATACTTGGTCCACCTTTTCCGGGCAGCACTACTTCCCTCCAGCTTCACAGGGGCAGCAGCATGCACATGAAGAGAGGACGGCAGCAGCTGGAAAGGCAGCCACACCGCATCAGAGGTACCTGCTGTAATTAGAGCCCCAGCCCAACAGCATGGCAGAGAGCTCTGGGGAACACGGGCACCACAGTCCGGACCCAGTGGCACCTGCCAATTCCTGCTAAAGACCAGGAAGCTGCTAATTAAATCCAACCAACATGTTCATTGATTGCTGACATTTGAAGTCATCCTTGTATTTTCTCTCCCAGCTGCACACAGCCCCATGGCTGCCTAGCTCAAAGGTGAGCAGAGACTCCTTATGCCTTATCCTGCTCTGGTCTCTGACTGCTTGGATGCCCAAAATTCTGTGATCTCTACCTGCCCAGTGGCTTCTTAGGCTCCGCAGCAGCACTGATGACAAGGGGCAGGCAAATCCCACCACAGAGAGGCCATCACATCTTCTGGGAGTCAAGCACGGGTGTTGGGATGCCTGGCAGCCATGTCCCAACCCACGGCAGCACCAGCCAAGGAAGCCCCTTCTGAGCCACAGTGGGAAGAGAGGAGCCTCACCATGGGCAGGCAGCCAGCCTCCTCTCCCAGCCCTGAACAGGAGCTGTGCGCACATAAATGTCATCACCCGGCTGCCCTCACACTGTGTAGACTCCTCTTCCCTCCACACTATGAATATTCAAAATTCTTCATGACCAGAAATAGCAAGGCATAGCATTTATCATTCTGCGCTAATATGGGGGAAAGGGGGTGAAAACAAGGGGGGAAAAAGGTATATATATGCATGCATCTTCTCCAGAAACAGGCTGTAAAAGTACACTGAAGGAGGTAGGCTGGAAAAATGACCCTGGGTGCTATGCAGGACAGTTACTCTGGGCAGGAATGACTGACATGGACTGTCTGGGCTCTTCACTGTGCCTCTAGCACAGCACAAAGCACTCCAGCTGTCCCTGAGGCTCCCCAAGAACAGCAGCATCAATATTGCATGTTCACAGTAACATCTACGTTACAGTTTTACACACCGCATAGGCTTCTGTCACTCAGCTATAAAATATTTACAGGACCACGGTCTCAGCAGAGAATGCGAGAATTTAAAGCTTTAAATATTGATATTAAAATGAATTAACACTTGATTGCCTTCCTAATATCAATACTAAAAAATATCTGCTCTCTCTCTAGAAGTACTGGTGAAAACCTGCCTTAAATGAGCAGAGACCAAACAATCACTCCCTCTGGCAGAAGTCACTCTCTGCCCGCCGGGAACATGCAGGCACGCACCTGCAGGCAGAAAGCTGGGCATCAAACCTACACAGATCTCCAGGAGGAAGGTGCAACGGAGCCTTTGTCTTATGCGGCACATGTCACTCGGAGCCTGGTCCTGCACACGGACCTGTGAGGCGATCCTCTGTTTAAAGTAGAGCTTTTCCTAGCATGCCGGCCGAAATCTGTGCTATTTCTGACAGCTATTCACCCACCTGTGGAAAAGCACCTGGTGATTTCGGTCCCTTTCAAGTGGACACACGTTGCCTAGATGACCTTCCCTCACCCAGCCACTGGCACCACAGGAGCACGGGGACTCCCCCGGACTCACAGGGGGCTCCCGAGGCCCGCGATAAGGGATGCTGAGGGGGCTTCTGACAGCCCCGCTTCTGCGCGTACCACCACTTATGCTGGGCCATCGATGGAGGAGGCGACATAGGATGCTCTTACAACAACGGGAAAGCCGACGGTGTGGATCCAGCCTGCCTTGCCCCTCGGTTCCCCCTGCGGGAAACGGGGCACGGTGGCCGTGAGGAGCCCGCTCGGTCCAAGGCTGGGCGCAGGAACGGGAAAGACCCAAGGTCACTCTCCATGCAGGAGAACCGGGCAAGGGCGGACAACCGGGCAAGGGCAATGTTCTGGTAACTGGAGGAATCACGGAATAGTTTGAGCCGGAACGGACCTGAAAGACCATCTCATTCCAACTCCCCTACCGTGGGCAGGGACACCTTACACTAGACCAGGAAGTCGACTTCCATTCGCACGTTGCCCGTGCCCCAGCGCCAGCCCCGCCGCCCCGGGCCCGGCCGCCCTCCCCGACCCGCNCAGTCTCCGCCTCCCCGCGCGCAGCCCGGCCCGCCAGCACAGCCCCGCCGCCATCGCGCCGCCGGGACACGCCCCGCGCTCCCATTGGCTGCCTCGGGCACGGCCCGCGCTCCCATTGGCTGCGCCGGGGCGGCCCGCGGCACGCCTACGCCGCGCGCTCGGCTCTGATGTCTCCGCGGGGGCGGGCCCCGGGATGGGTCCTGCTGCTCCAGGGCCCCAGCCTCAGGAGCCTGTTCTGGCTGGGATGCTCCAGCTCCACTCCTCTCAGTGTCCAAACGACTGCCGTGAGTGGGAGTAGCTCGTTCGTGCAGAGCATAAAGAGACAAGACCAAAGGTAACATAGGAAGTAGCAGTGGATGGGGCAGGAAAGAAACAAACTTGAGAAGAAAAGGGTCCTGAAAATGAAATAGAGATTATGATTCTATTTTCCATCAGTCCAAATTTAGACTGAGAATATAATTGTCTTTTACTTGATGCTGGAATGTGCCAAAGGCCGCAAAGCATAATCCCAGCAAGCTCCTCCAGCATTGTGGATATTTCAGCTAGGTTTCCAAAGGACATGAGCTTGGATCATGCCAGCTCTTTGTCCCATCATCTCACATTCCTGCCCTTTCACAGCCGCTGCAGATCTTGCCCATTTTGGACCAAGTCTGGCCATGAGAGAGAGATCACTCAGTTGCAACAGCTTTTACAAAATCAGGAGAAGGATAATGAAACAACACCCCAAACCAGTGCCCCCACTCCTGGGAAAACCCAGGTTCACATCCACGTAGGTCAATTGCAAGTCTTCGTGGAAGTGCCTTTTTCTTTCCTAGGGTCATTGAGTTTTGCCATATAACTTTGTTCTTTTCCCGACACACAACTGGCTTTTCTTTGTCAGAGGGCTGTGTGGAAATTTTCTGGTCTGGCTTAGCATCACTTTAGTAGGGAAGTGGTATCAGCAAAGCATGAGTTTCCCCTCCTAGCAAAAATAAAATACGCTGTTTTGCAGAGCTGTGCTGAACCGTGAACGTGACCTGAGCTCAGCTTCCCTACCCTATGTAATCTTGCGTGCAAGTCATGGGTGATACCACTCGAATCTGACACACTGTGATAACAAACATTTCGTTATCACCAGCAGCATGACAGCGTTAACCCTTCTCAGCACAGGTCCAGTGAACTGTGCGTGGCAGAGACTGTTCCTTCTCCTTCCTATCACTGATGCCTCCTTCCCTTCGCCCTCTCCTCCCACCAGTCTTACCTCCTTGGGGAACTTCCTCATGCAGGTTGATACTGCACAAGGTGGTGGAGGAGAACCTTGGACTTGTCTCCTGCCCCTCTCTTATTTCTGTAGGGACAGATTTTCTTCTGCCACCTCTCTTGTCTTTTCCACTTCCAGCTCCAAGACTCCAAGGTGTACAAAATGCTCTCCCTCCCCACTTCGCTAATGAGGATGGCCTGCAGTGGGGAAAAAAAAGAGATGTGTGGCACATGACAGACCCTCTTGGCTGTTGTTTCTCTATGGCTCCCCGAAGGGAGGGGAGCAGAGCAGAGCAGAGCAAAGGAGGGGAGAGGATGAGGGTAGCCTGGAGAGGATGTGAGCAGGGGTACATCCAGACCAGGCAGAACCCCTGAAATGTGCATCATAGAACTATAGAATATCCTGAGCTGGAAGGGACCCACAAGGATCATCAAGTCCAACTCCTGGCCCTGCACAGGGCATCCCCAGGAATCACACCATGTGTCTGAGAGCACTGTCCAAATGCTTCTTGAACTCTGTCAGGCTGGTGCTGTGACCACTTCCCTGGGGAGCCTGTTCCAGTACCCAACCACCGTCTGGATGAAAAACCTTTTCCTAATATCCAACCTAAACCTCCCCTGACACAACTTCATGCCACTCCCTCGGGTCCTGTCACTGGTCACGAGAGACAAGAGAAGAATCTTCCTTGCAGCAACAGCATTTAGTGCGACATCAGGGGGAGGCAGGACACTGTGCTGACACGAGCAGCTTTCAGGTTTTGTCAGAAGTACAAATAACCTTTCTTCAGCACTAGCAGCTGAGTGTAGGTTTTGCATCAACCAGTGTTGGAAAACCTGGAGTATCCTGGTCCGTTGCATCCCTTTGACTTGTAAATGATCATAGGAACACAGGGACATTAATTAAATCTCATTATCATCTTTTCCCTTCTGTATTCTGGGAAAAATATTGTTCATCTGTCTTGTCCTTTTAAAATGGGAAGCCTTTTAAATATGTTATGTTTTCACTTAATTGGATTAAGCCAGTGTAACATTTTCCAGGATGCTCAGAAGGTGTTTATGAGCCTGACTCCCACTGGCATCCTCAAGAGTTAGGTGCAAGGTACTTTTGAGGATGTGAGTCCTATAGCAGCAGTGTGGTTGGGGCTAAGACCCCTGGAGCTGTGTGTACATGAAGCATATGTGCAGAAAAGGGTTGCTGGGCTCATCTGGGGCTGGTCAACAGTATTATGATACTTCTGTGGGTGCTGTTGGGTTTTGTGTCTCCTTGCAAAAACTCATCTGCATAAATACTTCAGCTGAACATGAGATAACTGCACACAAATTAATCAGAGAGAGGGATCCTGCAATTTCTCAGATAGAAAATAAATCGTAAAGGTCAAATGACTCATGCACTGTGCTGGTGAAAATCATTTAGCAACTATAATAGATTAGGAAAAATATTCTAAAAAAAGGTAACTACCTACCAGTTTTTCTTGTCTTATTTCAATAAAGCATCACACCAAACACAGTGTACATTTCATGTACAGTATTTTTTTCAATTGTTGGATTTCAAACACCTTTTTTGTAATGGTGGTCTAATATCTTCTGAGAAGTTGAATGAATAAGGTTGCTACAAAAGGGCAAACCAAATATTTTGGCAGGACATTTTATGCAGTGGTCCTTGTTCTACAAGCATTTTCTAATTCTTTGGTGATCTCTTTATGGTATGATAGTGACTAAAATGAGTATTTTTGAATGAGAAAGGGAAAGAGAAGCAGTGTACTTCTGCAATACTGTAGAACTATTAATAAGCCATGCTGATAAAAATAAATAATTTTTTATTGGAATCTTAATAGAAAAAAAGAGTTGTGCTGCTGCCTGAAGCTATTGCATGTCAGTGTCCTCTTGACACTCATTTACTTTGATTTTCAAGAGAGAAATGAGCATCATAACAGCCAAGGCATGTTGTGCCTTCCTCTGTGTGTTTGTGTGAACACAAAGGGATGTCCTCCTCAGCTCCTTGTGCAAGACTGGGAAATAAATAACTGTCGGCACCAATCTGGCTGAGGTTCCTGTGCCTCTTTCCGACAGGCATTCGTTTTTGCTGGCCAGCAGTGTCACAGTGCTCCTGTGGTGAACGTGCTGCTTTGGGCCTGAACTCCTACCTGCCCAAGCGTTTGCTGCCTCCCGGCTTGGAGACCACTGGTCACCCAGGGAGCTTTCTCCTGCAGTGCCTCCCATGCCACCAGACAGCTCACAGCACTCCCTCACATTATACGTCTCTTCCTGTAGGAGGAGGAGAGCCAAAGGAGGAATGTGCTTTCCAGCAACAAAAAAATCTTGAGAACCTCCCCCAAAACTGTGTGGTATTAAGACTAGAAATAAGCCAGCATTTTCATGGTGAAAAATTAATTGTCCAGTGTCTATTTATTGCACTGTTACGTTCAACAGAATTGCAGTGCGTGTTGTATCCCAGCAGTGCATAGTGTTTTAATCCACCATAAATCCATGTAGAGTACATCATCTGGAGCATTTAGCATTATGGAAAGTGGATTTTGGTGAAAATGGATTGAATAGCCCTGGTACACTGAGACAGGATCATTTTGTCAAGAAAAGCTTTCTCTGCGGTCTTGAAGGGCCCAAAGCTTCCCTTTCTCAACCACCTCAAAAGCACCACTCAGGCAGCTGCTTCCTCCTCTTGGGAAGGGCAGAGAGCCCCTGCTACCATCATTGTATTGAACCAAGGGAAATCCACAGCATTATGCTCTTGGATCCTTCCCAGATCACAGGAAGCTTCTCAGAAAAGGTAAATACCCCTGCTCACCTGGGACGTTTTCTAGAGGTTGGTCTGGTTCTCTCCCTTTGAAATCAAACTCTTCCCTTCCCCAGTAAGGTGGGGATACTGGTAAGCATCATCAACAGATAGAAAAAGAAAGTCAAAAAAGGCAGAAACATCTGGAAAAAACAAAGGGCCAGTAGCTGAGATGAAGCTGCAGGGAGTATGAAATATAAGAACAGGTCCAGCCTTAAATTGAAGTGCTTGGTAAGAGATATGAAGAATTCCTGTTTCCAGACATCAGGAGGACATTACAGTGAAGTCATTGCCATACAGTTCAGATGCTGGTATATACTATGCAATCTTGGGAGGAGACTATTGAAAAGTGGCTCCATGGAATCACTGGAATTCAGAAAAGTCAAAATATTTTCATGCCGGGAGGCAGAACACACACTGTCTGCCCTATACACTGGCTGGGAAAGATTAGGGGATGGGGAAAAGGGGGAAACAACTAGAAAACAAGAGTTTGTAAGAGGCTTTGGAGAGATGTGCTTGCCAGTTCTCCAGGTGGGAGCAGGTGATCTATTACAAAAAGAGGTATGGTTTCTGCATTGGGCTTCTTATGAGCTGGCAATAACAACTCCTACTCCAGCAGGAGTGTGTCCTTTCCCTGACTACAGGCAGAGCTTGGGAAAAATAACCTTAAACACACAGTGACATTGCCAGGTTTAAGGTAGGTGGTGGAGACACTCTGCTTTGTGTGGTGCTGGAGAAACTCTGCTGCAGGCACAGCAGTTTGACTTAAAGCGAGGCAGTGGTGCCATAGTTCAGAAGCAGGAATATAACAGACACGGAGCTATTTGGGGCAAATTAATCAAAAAAAGAGTAAGGTGCATCATGATGGGTTTCCCTATGTGAAATGCTGGCAAACTGCAAGAGGAAATGAGGATGCTAGGAGAAAATTGTGATGCACATGTAGAGAAGGAGTGGGCCAAGAAAGCAGACTGTCCTTCTTAACATTGTTATTTTGACAGATTTCAAAACTCAGAACATTCTATGTATCTTATAGTTGACTATATATAAATGCTTGTTGGTAAATATATGAACACTTTTATTTCAAAGTCCTGTCTTCCTATAGATTTGATAATGTTTTCACCTTTCTGGAGATTCATTAAACTCGCTTTCCTGCAGGATGCTTTGAAAGCCAGGAGATAATCTGCAGGCTTGTTGACACCATAATGCTATGATGGCTTGTGTGCCATTAAAATAGATCACAGAAATGTTCATCTATAGAACCTGAACTCAATACATTGTGTCAGTATACAGTATAGATCCCTTAATCCATAGACTATTATTAAAACAGTGGATTAAGGAGTTGTTTGGGATCAGAGCATGCTGGATGTGTAACAAAACAGTTTAGCTGAGATTAGTATTTATTACTCAATGCAAAATTTGATTGAAGGATTCATAGTTGCTTATAATATCACAGTTTTTATTTTATCACTAAATTCCTGACTTTTTGCCATACAAGCTGTTGTTAAGACCTAAGAATTAATCACTGTGTGAAAACAATAAAAACTGAATAACTGACATAAATCTAATGAAAATATTTTAGCTTCATACAAATATAAAATACGGTATTTGAATGTTTAAGATGCATTGTATGAGAACATGCATGGAAAGGACATTCAGATTTCCAAAATAATAACTTGTCAATTAAAAAAAAAATTAAAATTAGTTCGCAAACTGTTATACAGATCAGTGTCAGTCTAATCAAAGCCAAAGGAAACTGGAAACCAAAGGTATTTTTCCATACAATCTCCTTCTGTCAACAGTCTTTCTGAAATTGTCAGAGTAAGAAGTTTTATTCAACCGCGTGGTGAAGTTCAACTGAGTAAGATAGTGGCAGTTTTACAGACTTGTCTTTAATGCAGCAGAAGGTTGTCAACCAGCCTTTTTGGTGACATTTCCACGTGAGCATGGCAAGCAGATGATTTGAGGATTACCAGGGTGCTGGACAGGTCAGCCAGCATCTTAAAAATCTCTTCCATAAAGGATCAAATCTGCAGCCAGAAGCTGTTTACTGGCTGGAGGGGGAGGGAAATGGGTATGTCTAAAAGGCAGAGACCCTCAGGTTTGTTTGTATGCCTACACGGAGTGCTGCCTTTTAAGCTCACACTATGTAACAGAGAGCTGAACTCTGCTTGACACTAATTTTCAAGCAAACTAGTAGGCAAAATAAAATTTCAGTTGTGAGGTGCCAACATGTAAAGAAAAAAATTGTGTATAGAAGTCATGATATTTACAAGGTAAATAGAGGTAAGTAGAATAAATGTAAGTAGAACCGAGCCATTTTTTTCCCCAAGGTGGAACATGCTTATATTAAATTTCAGTTATACTGCAAGTCATATTAAGAAAATCGTTTCTAATCCCAGTTTTAGCTGTGGTTTTGTTTGTTTTCATTTTTTAATCCTGTTGCTGCTAGTCCATGTCCCTATTGTACTTTACAGAAGAGTCTGGATATTTCTGAATGGAGGTTCAGCCACTTTCATATCAAGCAGATTAAACTCCTGTGAGCGTGCCTGTGCTGGAGATCTCTCTTCCACGGACCATCCGCCAGCTGATTGTATCTGTTAGTTTTCAGGTCCACTTCCTACATCTGTACAGCCCCTGGGCATATGATGCTGTGGTTTGTAAGAAGCTTATGAAACCCCACGCAGAAGGGCACAGCAAATGGAGCCAGCGCAAGGCGTCGCTTTGGGAGCAAGCGTGACTTGCAAGCAGGGATGACTGCTGCACTTGGAGGCCATGAATGCCCGTGCCCAGGGTCATGCAGCAGGGACTGGGAACCTGCATGTTTTAAAAAATGTCATGTGAATCAAAATAAAGGAAAAGAAGGCTCTGTGGCAGCCTTTCGGTGCATCTCCAAAAGAGCAGTTTTGGCCAAAGAAGTGGGGAATGAGCTCTGGGAAACTGGAGGAGAAAATATATGGAAAAAAGCTGGCGAGCTTGATTTACCTGCACAGCTCTCCATGAGGCAACATTTAAGGAATGTTCAGTTTCTATCTAATTCTAAACTAAAGGTTTGTACAACTTAGCTTTTACTTATCCTTAGTTAAAAAGTCTTTTAAAACTTAGCCTGTGGTACTAGCAATTTGGATTTGGTTGCTGCTGGCTTCAGAGGTTATGCTCCACTATAAGAAAAGACAGAAA
This sequence comes from Pachycephala philippinensis, assembly GCA_013397055.1. NCBI lineage: Eukaryota > Metazoa > Chordata > Aves > Passeriformes > Pachycephala > Pachycephala philippinensis. Next base: position 120,574 of record VWZT01002683.1, read on the forward strand.
GATGAAAGAAACATTTAAAGTCATAGAGAACTTGAAACTAGACAGTCTACCTACCACTTGGACTGACTTTACATAATTTTTTTTAATATTTCTGAAGTTCCTACATAAAAGACTCTACATAGTACATTATTCTTTAATGCCAAAAGGTAAAAAAGGTAGAAAAAAGAAAACCAGAAAATAGAGCTTTCACTGATTTCCAGTGATATTTTCTCAACCAGTAAATTTGCTGAGATCAAGAAGGTAAGAATATACGTTCTGGATACAGTGCATATTTGGAATATATTATTCTGTTTATAGAGTCTGAAACATCATTTCAATGCTACTGCTTTCTGTCATGTCAGAAAGCAATGTATCTCAAAATAAAATAGTTTTTCAAGAACCATTAAACATCCAAAGGCTGGTATCTCACACTACTTCAATGAGGTAATTTTCTCATTTTTATAGAGAAACAAAGGATTTGGCAAGTGTGATTAGTTTTCATTAATGTTTTTGATGTGTGAAGCATCAAGTGAAATTATTTTGTTTTCCTCAAATAAGCCAGGTACCAGAGCATCCCTGCAAAAAGCAGGGACTCTTCATCAGATGAATAGTGGGACAATTTATGGTATACCCTGTCCTTAAGGACGGACCATTAATGCTAGGAGCAGAACTCCTTCAGGATCCTCACAGGTGCTCAAGTGGGCTCAGGCCACTGGGAAAACCAGGAATCCCTTGCAAATTTACAGAAGCGCCTTGCCTCCCATGTTCTGTCTCAGCCAGGAGTTTAAAGACTAATTATTCCTTGCCCCTTTGCATGGGTTCAAATTGTGGGGTTTTGTGTTAATTTCATTGGGTAAAGTTGCCAGGTAGCTTCCTCACTGACTCATGCCAGTGCTCCGTGCCACATGCCACAGCAGAAGCAAGCTGGGAGCTCTCTGTAGCTCTCCACATGGATAAGGCAGATGTAAATTTAGTGCTGGTCCCAGATCCCGAACTGACGTATCTGCTGACTTTGTCATCCACATCTATCACGCCCATCAGGAACACAGAGCCCCTGCATCTCAGTAGCCTCACAATGACCAACGTTACAGGATTACCTTGGAAATACACTTTTCATTTCATCTTTATTTAAATGGATTCCAGGTTTGTGACTGACGTGGTGTGAAAAGTAGTTGTTGTCACAATGATTTTAATGACACATAAATATTTTCTGCCATCAAGTAGAGCAGAATCATCCATCATTACAGATATTGCCAAATGGCTATCACATGGCAGGAAATTCATCCTCTAACGATTTGGGCTACTTTTAGATCAGCCAAGGACTGAAAAAAATTCCCACCTTAGAGCCCAGACCTAAAACTTGGAGAGAACCTGAGACTCAAATGCAAGTGAAGGAGTGCAAGCAGATGCAGAAATGTGCCACTTCCTGTATCTCACATATTTTTTACAGGGAAAAAGAGAGTTGTGCTTTTACTAAAGCAACATAGAGACTCTGGTTCAGGTATATTTGCATCAGCTGTGGTCATTAATGGCCTGTGAATTGCAGGACCTCCTGAGCTGCCTGGTGGGTGACCTGAGAGAAGGGATCATACGATTGCTCCCCAAGGTGTTAGTTGAAATCAGCTGGTTTAAGTAGGAGATCTTGGCTAACCAAGTGTGTTTGAAATGAAATGAGCTCAGGGTGGTCACATAAACATTTCAGCCCGCAAATCTAACTGGAATGTAGTCTCTGATGTACCGTGTTTGGGAGCAAAGCCCCCCAGCTTGGCCTCGCGGGACACAGCCACAACTGGAAGAGGACCCAGATTTCAGATTCTGGTGAAACAATATTGGGTTTACCAATTTAACAAATGGTTAAATATTCTCAGAGGGGGAATATTTACCAATGTATGTATTGGACTAAAAACTGGGTCGACAGACCCGTATTTCTTCCTGTGCTAATGATCCAAGTGACTATAAAGGAACTTGGCTAACAAAACATAGCACACTCACAGAAAAAGCCCACAGGCCAGTTATGCTTGACAAAAATACTTTTGACAAGGAGGTGTAATTCATTGTTTAGAATCACTGAAATGTATTTTATAACTGTTATTCTCTGGCATTCACCCCAAAGGAGTAGCTGTGCTGCTTATCCAGCTGCTGAAGGTTTGGGAATCCACTATGAATATAAAAGAAGTGAAAAATTTTGTCAATTTTAAAAATATGTCTTTATCACATAGGAATCCCCTACATTTATGTCACATTAGCTTGGTATTTACTATCTATATTTTTAGTTTCACTTTCCAAATTTCAATCCATTCAAATAACTTCATCTCAGACCTTGTTTTTTCCTTCGAAAACTCACTGCCATATGGAGGAAACATTAAAATTATTGGATCCAAAGTAAAAACAAAAGCAGCTTAGTGTTAGTGCAAGAGGCTTAAATCAAGACAATTAAACCTAAGTTAAACTGAAAGTAAAAATGAGAAATAATTTTGGCCAGATGTAGACAATACACCAAACAGAAAGTCATTGTTGTGCATGGTGGAAGCACAGACTTCAAAAAAAGATCAGCATCTTCAGAAACAGCGAAATAAACTTCAAGAGAAATTCTATGCTCTAAGCAGACAAGAAAAATCTCTAGCAGGAGTAATTTTGAGAAGAGGCTGCCTTCCAGAGTTTCACCAGGGGATCACTCACTGCCACGCACCCAAGTGATTGACTGCCATTTTGGGAAGAAGGTCATGTGGTGTTTTCAGCACGGACAGGACCCGGGATAATCCTTCTGCAGCCCAGCTTTCCTCTCCTGTTTGTTATTTTAATGCCACGGTTAATACTTAATGCTGCTGTGAGTGACAGCTACTATGACAGCCGCCTGTGTATCTCCCAGATAACGACGGCTGGCCTCATTAACCATCGTGGCGTTGGGATATTTAGGAGTAGTCTTTAGTTGCGCAGTTTTTAACAGAATAGTTGAAAATGAGACTGCTACACTTGGTGACCACAGTATGAATTCAGTGTTTTCCACGTGTAAAAATATTGCCAGTGTTCATTGACAGGAATAAACCCGGCCCCTCAGGAATGCCAAATTTTAGAAATTTAATTTGTAATGTTACCATCTCGCTGATACTGATCTGTGATCCTCTACCACAGACTTCCACGCTGCTTCCCAAAGACCACTAGGTGTTAATTGCCAAGATGGACCTGCAGGTTCTAACTGAAATGTTGACAGGAGTTTCTGTGACAATGAACAACAGCTAATGGAGAGGAGGGAGAAAGCCCAACAAAAACCTGACCAATTTGTTCAACTGCCAGGGCAGGCAGTGAGATGATGGAATAAATGGCCCAAAGTTATAATGAAAGCAGTGGGTAATAATTATTACTCTCTAATTTGTTAGCCCTATCCAATCTCTTTTACTCCAGCTTTTGCTTTTACATCTGTGGATGTTGCCAGTGTTGGCAAGACATGGAGGCAAATACCTGCTTCTGCCTATGCCTTCATTACTCTATTGAAGGTGTGCTAAAAATTAAAAGAAACATTTGCATCCACACAAGTAAATGCGAAGGGCTGGAACATGTCCATCCCAAACTGGGCCCTCTGGCTTGTGCTGCATCTGGGAAGTCCTTTTCCCTTTCCTTCCAGACAGCCCAGATTTTCTTTTGAAGCTTAACTGTGGTAAACAGAGCTCTTATTATTGATTCCTGTAAACCTTCTAAGAGCATATTTATTTGTTCTTCCATGAAGTTCTCGTGGTGTGCGAGCCCCGACTTATGTGGATTTCTGCTATATACCATATATGAACTAGCAGTGCTGCAGCTTTATCTGTATTTGCACAGGCTGTGAGATTCCAAGTTCAGTAAAACTGCAAGAGGGAGTAATTGTCCTTGCTGTCACCTATTTGCAGCCCTAGAACTTTGCATTTTTCATGCAATTTCTGTTTCCTATTTATCCCCTTTTTCTCAGGCAGTGTTTTCAATGAGGATTCCGAGGCTACAATTTTCCCTTCCCAGTCCTGCAAAACGATGTTACATCTAGGGGTTTCTGTTGGGTATTTATATGGATATTGTGCACTTGGAGCAATGAGAAGTGTATTTCTGCATCAAATTACATGTCAGATGGCTTGCTCAGGTTATTTTACCAGCAATCCTCTGAAGTGTCAGGGGTGAGCGGGACAGTAGACAGTGTCCCATCCAACAAAACTGAGATTGCAAGTTCTGTCCCATTCTGTGTAGCAACGAGTCTCCACAAACCTGTTGGTAAAGCTGTTTCAAAAGACAGAAAGATAGACACAGTAACCTTAAAATAATCCATTGGTCAAGAAAGTGGGGATTTAGTCACATTCTTAATCTCCCTACTGCTAGTCTCAGTCTATTCAGAAATTCAGTTCTGGATCTAAGATGTCTCTTCCAGCAAAAACCCACACTTGAAACACGTAACAGACTGACAGAAAAGACCTGAGTTTAATAAACCATCATTTTCCTGGTACATTAGTCAAGTCTATGTTTGGACTCTGCCCCCTGGGTCTGGATATTGTCCTTCTTGAAGGGAAGGAAATCTCTCTCTAATTTTTATCCTGTATTACTGTGGTCACCCAGCTTTCTGGGATAAACAGCAAATTTAAGGCCACCCACTGCTTCCCCTCTGCCTTGCCCTCCACCTGCCTTGGGGCTGCACTGATCCGACATCATGCAGCAGGAGAACATGTGTGATTTAGCTCTGTTGCTGTCACTACAGCCTGCAGACACCAGGAGAAGAGTGACAGAACATTAGCTTCTTCTCAGCTGTCTTGCTAGCCTTGCTCCAGTGGGCAGAGAAGAGCAGTTTCCAGCGGGAAAGTGGAGAAGGCTCCTTGTGAGAACCTGCAGAAAAATGTAGGAAACAGATCTGACTTTCTGACTGCTCCATTTTGTAGCTCCTAAGCAAGGCTGGAGGAGAAATGTCACAACCCTACTGCTTCTTGTATCCTTGGGCTCCAAAGGGAGAGAATGGGCCATCCTGGAAGCCCACTGACCTCCTCAGTAATATCCCAGAGCAACTCATTACTGGTGCATGCGAAAGGTGGGAAGCCGAACATGGCCCACTTCAGAGAATGAGAAATTCAACCTTCAGAGAATGAGAAATTTGCTCACCTTCTGCAACATGGAAGGCAAGCAGAGGCCAGACTGTGCATGTGCCTGCCCTGCTGGGACGTCACTTTTCTTCTCAGTTACATGTTTCCCTTCTTCACATCATCTAGCCGATTCAGTTTAATGATTTCATACACCTCAATTGAATGTGTAATTGTGAACAAATCAAAAGATAGTCATGGAAAGTTGGGAACATATCAGGAAGACTGTCTTCTCTACCTTAACAACTTCCCCAGAAGAGACGAAATTGACTTCATTACTGACAAAACCCCCAACAAACCCTGAACAAAACCCCACCAATCAACAAACAACAAACCCCAAACCCAAACCAAACCACCCCACACAAGCCACAGTAAGTCTTGAGTCTTGCAGCAGCATCAGCAAAACAGTGGTTGTGCTGAACTGTTCAAAAACAAGGCATTGACACTATTGAACTCAAGAAGCTGGAATATGGCATTCTGCCCATCTCACTGCCCAGGCTGGACAGCCTCTCAGGACACCCTGTGGGCCCCTATCTGAAGCACCCTTTTGTAGTGAACTTAGAAAAACTAAGTGTTTGAAGGCATCAGAACGGGTTCCTGAGTAATGACAATTAATCCTCATAAAGCAAGGCTTTATAAATACAGTGAATTCTAGAAGACCCTTGCTCGTAGCGTGCCCATACTACATGCAGGAGACATAATGTTAGCTGATAAATTATTTATGTAACTACTGTTATTGTTCATTGCCAAGATTTTTGTCTGCACACTTCCAGAAACTTTGGATCACGCACGTTTAAAGATCTAATGCTGCAGCTAAGTCCCTCCAGTAGACTGCTTTGGTCAAACCTTCCTTTCATCCCCTTGCCTCTGCTCCTGCACCCTGTACTTGTGTGTGTGCTGTCGCCAGCAGGAGATGCTCAAATACCTCAGAGGGAAGGGAGAGCTTCAACGGCATTTTCGTTGCAAGTCCTGGAATCCTGGCAAGTGGCAAGAGTGTGCCATCACCCAAACGTGACAGGCTTTATTTGTAATCTTCTGGCTTATCTGATTTACAAGCAGTTAACTACTCTCATCTCATCAACAGCAAGTTCCAGATGTTTCACATAAGAAGAAACAGTGCATGATGGCAGCTGTACAGTAATCAACTGATAAATTAAGTCTGTCAGTAGTCCCTGAAGGTTTGTGCTTTAATCTGAAGTGTAACACACTTGTGTAAGCCCATGTACCCAAAGTCATTCTATAAGGTAACAGGAGAAATATCTCATGAGTCTGTTGAGGAATATATATTTATGGAAATACACAAATAAGTAGATCACTAGTGTCTGACATAAGGAGAAACAGCTGGGTACTGACAATAAAAAAACTGAATTAGAGGTGAACTGTAGGAAGCAGCATATCTGGGAAAAGACTAGAACATCTCTGCACAAATAATCTCCCTTCCTTTAAGGAAATACATAGTTGTGATATGCTGTTGGAGGTGGAGATGCAGCTGTCCCCAGAAATGAAGGAGGTGTCCAGACTGGTAAAGGTGTCCAAACAGAAAGAGGATGGCCTGTAACTTCATGGCATAAACTCATGGACATGTGTGTCCCACACCAGCTAAGCTTACTAAAGTTCTCGCTCATGCATTCCTGGAGCAGGAACAGTAAATCAAACACTGCTAAACCAAACACTGAGTTAACATTCAATTAAAAGGAAAAAAAAAACCCAAAAACCCAAACCAAAAGCCACCCCCCGAAAACAGTAACAAAAAGGAAAAAAAAATAAGTACATTGGACTATTCTACCATTCTGTCATTCTATGGTCAGTGCTGTGCTTTATCAGCCATTAAACACAAAATCATCTACAGCTCTTAAGGATTTACCATCCTTCCATTACAAGATTTCATGTAACATCCTCCTTACCTGTGATACTCAAGATCTCCATCAGCTGAGTAACAATTCACTGAGAAATCTCAGTTTTGACTTACTCGCACTGCCCATGTCATATATATGTTGTCCAGCCTACTTTTCTTAGAGACTGGTATTTTTGCCTTTACCAGTATTAGCAAAACAACGTTTCACATCCACATTTCACCTTTTTGATTTGTACATCAGTTCAAACAGGACTTGGTTGGTGTCTCCCAGCCCTTCAAAACAGATATTCAGATCAGTATAACTGAGCACCTCAGATGCCTGCCTGAATTCTGTCCTGTTTCACCTCCTGTTTTCACTTCCAGACTTCTCCTGAAGTCATTCCTCACAGCCTTTTGCCTGAAAATGGCACAAAAAGCATCAAGACACTGTATATGACTCGCTCACAGTCAACTAATATTTATGATATTGCTTACAAGATCCAGCCAAGCAGCTGACGGCACACACAAACTGTATGACTGCAGAAACCTGAGGACTCTCTCAAGTGTTCAAACACAGCCAAGCTTTTGAATAACAAGGGAAGCTACAGACTAAAGGTGGCCTGACGAGCTTGCCTGAGTGACAGCTTGCCATAAAGCTGCTATTTATTTCTTCTGGAGAAAGAAAACCAAGCCATGAGCTCCCATATCATGTTTTCAAAATATGATTTGGACCAAGGATTCCCCTCAGATTAAATTTGGCAGTGATGGCCACTTTTTTTCAGACTCTGAACAATAAGTTTTAAAATTCTTTATCAGCCAACAAAAATTCACACTTCTCTGAAGGGTTTTGTCTAAATTTGCTGTCTTCCTGCAGCTCAGCAATTTGTCCTACCTCTTAATCTTCCCATTAATTTACATTTTCTCAGACATCCATGCAGTAAGTGCATTTTAACAAAATACTGGGTAGTACAGTAAGATTTTGGAAAAGCTCAGTATTTTCAAAGTTTAGACAAAACCCCAGGCCTCCCAAGAGATCTGAAAAACAGATACAGTACACAATAGAATGCTTAGATGCTCTAACACACACCAAAAGCCTAAATTCTAGAAAAACATTTAAACTTATATGAGGCAGTAATGTCTTACAAGGGCAGAAACAACTTTAGAACAGCTTTTCTGTAAAATCTGTGATGTATTAAACTTTCTGAATTGTCTCAAGTACGCCACACTGAAAGTGTAACGTTTCAATTGCGAAACAGCTGCAATTATTACAAGGCAAGGCTGCTGGAAAAGCTGTGTATGCAGCAGGTTAAGATTCCAAAAGATAGTGACACACTTCACAAATTGCCTTTAAAGGTGGAAATAAAATACTTGAGAAGCTGCCATGACTTGTCAACTAGTCTGTACAAAAAAACCCAGGAAAATACACCCATCAGTTTCAAACCCACAAACACACCACAGTGGCTTCATCTCACTTCTATTAATCTGACTTTTAAACAGCAACTGTAAACACATCACAAAGATCTGGTTTTTGAATTTGAATTTCAATAGCAGACAATTGATTCCTGTTTCTCAAACTAAGTATTCCTATTTGGGTAAAAACTACTGATGATTTCAGGCAGCGACTATACAGTAGGTGATCACAAAACCATGGATATGAAGACTATTCAATTTTATAGTTTTAAATATTTGCATCAAGAGTCACACTATGGTTCACTGCAATAGTAAAGAGCAAACACTTACCATACTTACCCGTTTCCTGTTTTGAACATAAAGCATGGAAGATTTATCTAAAATCAGCACTTCCTAGAGGCTACATGTTGGGAGGGGCACAAGAACAAACCTGTCCACATCTGAACAGAGCTGTGTCTGGTGACAGGCAGAGCATGACTGCTGTGGTTCATCTGGGAAGGAGTGTGGAGCACTGCAATTGTGGGAATGCCTCCTGAAGCCTTTATGTGCCAACTTTTGGGAGGTTAATAAGGACAAGTTACCTTAAACAAGGATATTTTTATTGGGTCCAATATTCAAGCATCATTAGGTTAAGGTCCTTTAGAAAAGTAAACTGTTAAGAATAAAACCCCCCAACCTTATGAATGGCAACTGGTACATGAAGTTTAATTTCAAATAAAATTTTACCAGGCTTGTGAAAACATGCTAAAAGCCAAATTGTGTTATGAGTCTAAAACTACCGAACAAAGTTTGAACAAAATACTCCAATTCCAAAAAAAGGCAAATATAGGTTTAATGCCAGTCATCCAAAATTGACATTAGTCTCTTAATATAAGGCAAAAATAGTAATTTTCTTTTATTTTTTAACCTACATTAAGTACAGTCAGCAATAGTTGCTCTATAGAATATGCATCATCGAGATCTATAAGCAAGATCAGCAGAGAATGCTGACTTATGCATTGTAAGATCTTCTCAACATAGTGACAACCCCATAGCAATGTCTGGAAACGTCTCTGGGTTAAGGACTGGATTAATGCTGCAGAGTGGTTTTGTTAAATGTGTGTATAATTTAGTTCTCATGCGCCACAATCACATGTCCATGTAATAGCCATTTAGCACAAATTGTATTTCTTGCAGATCTAAGGGTGTGTCAATATACATTAAACCATAGAAAATGCCATAAAATACTCTATGCAATCTTTAAGCATCTGTCTTCAATATAATTGTATTTACATATTTTTATGAACTTATAATATGTAATAAGTCAATGAAGACATTTTTACAACGTTTATTAGATTATGAATTTATAAATTCCAGGACTCAGAGGCACATAGTTTAAAAGGCCAAGAACACCAAAACTAATTAAGTCACAGAAATCAGAATATTTATGGACGTAACACCAGTAAAAAATAAAAATCACATCCAGACTAAAAGCAACACTTCTTAAGAGTCATCCTTCAAAGTTAGCATAATAAAAAGTTCTCATTTCCCTCAAAGAAAAATAATTCATCCCACTTACCAAGCTAGAAAAACCTATTTACAGTTGTACTTTGATCAGAAGTATCATTAAGTTGTGTAATACAGCCACTTCTATTCTGCCATTAGAATTTAACATTTCTTTTAAAGGATAGTTGTATTTACAAACGCATAAATATTGTAACTCTGATCTTCATTATGGTTTGAATGAAAACAGGTTGTTAAGTCACAATACAAACGTGTTAGTGGAAAAGTAGGTGCATTTCAGTATCATTCTCAAAGAATAGGAAGCCAATACTTCTGATAAAGCTCAAGTTCATCAACGAGACCAGGTTTTTAAGTTACGTTAATGAAGATTAAACCTCTTCTGTGTTAATTCTTTACACTGGTTTCTTCAGTCGACTTTCACTACGCTGTATATTTTGGTTACAAACCAAAAGCATGCAAAGAATCCAATTGTCCCTAAAGGAGGAAAAAAAAAATTACATGTTAGAATGCTGACACAGAAGACATTAATTTCTACCCGCAGTTTATAAGTCAGGATGTATGTATATGTGATCTGCTGTCCTTAGTCTTCTGTACATCAATCAGATCAGATAATGGAAAGTTACAGACAGTACCTGGCCCTTAAAGGCATCAACTACTCCATAACCTATCTCATTATTTTCAGGACCATAGAACAGATCGTGTGGAAGACTCTAGTTGTGAGATTTATGTGTTATTTGTCTTACATATTTGTTCTTGTTGTTCCAGTATGCTGCAGTCCCACTCCTTCACATTGCTCCACTTCACCTTTTCTCAGTGACCACTCACACACACTTTATCTGATCTGCTCAGCTGTCAGAATATTGTTATTATGTTTAATAAACCATTTAAACTAACAGCATCAAAGAGAGTTCCCATTACTTAGTAATACTTTAAAGTCTTGGAAAACTAGAGCACTACCTTTCTTTCTCCACAGACTGAGTTAATACAAAGTTCAAACCATAGTGTAATTACTACACAACTTGTAGTCCTACTGAAAACATGTGTTACATACGTTAACAATAAACACTTCTCAAATACTTACGACAGTCAAAACATACACACAAATTTGAACTAAAATTTAAGGATGAAGACCATTTCCCTGATAACTTATCATCCTTCTAGCAGAATAAAACAGCTTCATTCTTTCTCTTCGTGTAACTCCAAAAGAAACTTTTAGCAAAAATACGATTTTGAATGTGAAATAGTTAATATAGTTGGGCTTTGTTAATCTAACTGGATTACATCAAAATTCAGTCTCAATCAGAATGATATTGGATTAAACAGTGGCTCAGAACACCTGTTACAGGAACCTTAATTTCCCACAAATACTAGGACAGGAAAAAAGCCCTGAAGATTATCTGATTTTTATCTAAGTACCTCTTCTAAAATCATATCCTTAACTTACACAAGTGTCAAGGGAGTTCTTTACAGGAAAAAAACCTTCCTTTATTTTAGATCAGATAAGAGGGACAACAAAAGTTGTGTGGTAACTCATTCTCTATAAAAGCTCGAAAGGACCCATGAATGATATCATGGTCATTTTTTTTCACTTTACGCTTGCTAAACTACTGATGTTTAAGTGACTCATTTACTATGATACGTAGTTGTGATCCCAGCTGTGAATCAAAGATTTGTCATGTAGCTCCCGGTATTCTGCCTGCTGAGTCTGATCAATGACCTGGAATGCAGTATGGATGCAAGTGCCTGAAGCATGTGTTACACCGACATAGCAGCAGGGCACCGTCAAAACCCTTCCTCCCCATCCTGACAATTTTTAACAGATGAGTAAGCAGCAGCAGAATAGTTTTCATACAATTACGACTTTTTCTTTTTAGCTTTTTGATCATCCTGACATGGGAAGTCAGTTGCCTTTGGGAGCAGTTTTTGCTAAATTGCTAATATGTTCTTTTGTTTAAAAACATGGAGAACTGCCTGTCCCTTTACCCTACCTCTGATTTCCTCTGTAAAACCCTATCTCAGAGCACTTCAGTAAATCTCAGAGAACCTAACATAACTGCTTTTACATTCATATCTTCTTAAATGGACAAAATTATTCTTAAACCTTAAGAAATGGGATTATTTCCCCAAATTAAAAGGTAATTTGCACTTAATCTTGTGGGAAGTAGATTTAAAAAATCATTAAGCACACAGTGTTTTACAATCCTGTGTGATTAACTTCACATGTATCCTTCCCTGATTTCAACATAGAAACTGAAAATTTAAAAAACCCAAGAGCATACAGACTCTGAAAACTTAGTTCTAGTTGGACAGGACAACTTGCATTTCCACTGTCCCAATTACAAACGACTGCCACAAAAAGCAACTGAAAGGGGCTGAGAATAAACCACCTCTTCTTTGCATACTTGTGAACCTACCCTAAAAATCTGCTGGCAGGTGCTGTACAGCCACTTGGTCAACTGAAAGTGAACACGTGAGCAAAGGAAAAGGGGGATGCACCGGACACATCCTAATGCCTCTAGACAATGTCATGTGACATGACTGACTTGAAAGAGTGAAGGCAAAAAATGGAAATTATATAGGTATCTGAGGTGCAGAAAGGCAGCTAAACCAAATCTCGCACAGAAGATTATTGTAAATCCCCTTTATCTTGAATGAATCCACTCCAGAATTACTGCATGCATCCAAAGTAAACAGAGTGAACAAAGGAGACAGGGTAAACACAATTCTGGTTTTGGGCAAAACTGTTTACTACTACAGGCAGACTTGCTGAACATCTGTTGGAAATGCTGGTGAAACTAAATTAATTAACCTTACATTTATGTAAGGCCTAATTATTTTTCACGCTACTTTGTAAGTTTGCACTGCATTTAAAATCGATCTGCATACAGCAGTACACATTCATTTCTAGTTGAACAACCATGAATCCTAGGATTTTTTAGTTCAATGAGACTATCAGTACACCCAGACCAGAAGTAAAGGTTAAGAGAAAATCAGGGTGAGAAAGAAGTGAACAAGGGAGGCAGAATCTCTAGTCTATGCATTCAGAATGACTTGTTAACTGGTACAGAAATGTGAATAAAAGTAGAGATGTATAAATTACAAACTATCTGCAAGCAATGCCAAAACACATTAGACTGACTTAAAACGAAGGATGGAAGATAAAACTAACCACTTTTGGGACACAGCTTGATCACTTTTCAATGAGATTATATAACGCACTCAAGTCCTGTTTCTTCCTTTTAACAGGCAATGACCCAAGAAAATCCTTGCAGGCCATTGCTCTTGTTCATCATCATCTGCATTCAGTCATAGTGCACAAACAGCTTCAATATTTCCTTAGCTGAAGTGGAAATGTCTTTGAAATATTCGGTTACACTTAAAATGAACACCATTCTCAGTTCTTTTCTCTTTTCTCACTATTTTTGTTCTCCTATGTTAAGTGGAAATGAAAATTCTACTTAATAGTTAGAGTGAGATCTGTATTAAAAGCTCTGATAACAAGCCATTTGTAGTATAGGAGGCCTCAAAATATAGTGTCTATACATAAATATGTATCAAAGCCTTTGGAATTATTGAAAGTTATCATCAACATGAAGCCTGAAATTATCTAAACCATTGATCAGTTCGAAGTAGTTTCAGAAGTATTGCTCTGTAGGGTAGACTATATAAGGATGGACTGCATTCTGCTGGAGCAGAATACAGAATTTTTAAGATTTTTTTGAGGAGTTGGCAGTTGCTGCCTTCTTGCATCAGTTTGAAAGGAGACTTCTTGCATTTTCACTGCCATTTTTCCACCCTAAACAAGGGCTATTTGTGTCTGACTGAAGACAACAATGGAAGATTTTGTGACCTCATCTCAATTACTGAAGAGGAAATTGAAATGCAGCACCTAAGACAGATGTTTTGCCAAACACTCACAATGAAGATTACAAGGTTCTGACAACACTTGATACAAAAAACGTTAGAGAAATTCTGTCTGCTTCCCATGCCACTTCAATGCAATTGGGATAAAGGTAAATACATTCTGGAAGAGAGAAAATTAAAGAAAAAAAGCATTCTTTGTCAACTTTTACTCCTCTCTCTTCCTTCCACCTATTCCATAAAATCTGCAGTTTTTATCTTGACACTGTAACTTTACACTTCATTGTGTGTGATTTGAAGTGTGCTCCTCCAAAGACAACTAATTTTAAAAACTGAATTTGTCTTATGAGTATCCTAAGAATGAAATCCAGAAAAGTACTTATCACATATTTGTAGACCTAATGATAGGCCACACCTCAAATTAGCAATAGTTTTGCCTCATCCTCACTTATCTCTTTCACTAAAATTTGTAATCACATAGCTGCAATATGCCACACAACACCTGGAAAAAAATCAAAGGCATACATAAATTTATAATTCTGCATTAACATCAGTTTTGCCAAGGATTCTACTGTGCAAAACTAAAGGCAGATGCAAAATTTAAAACTAAGGTTCAATACACTTACCTGTGAAAAGGAAGAAGATCAAAACCATAATCATGGTATAACCAAAATATAAAATGGTGCTAGCTGTTCCTGTGATTTGCAGTTTAGAAAAGAAATAATGTATTGCATATATTAGGAAATAAACTGCAGTGAAACCACTAGTGAGAAATGAACGCCACTGCCAGTGATAGTCCTAGAAGGAGTGAAGAAAAAGCACAAACATATGAGCAATACTGCATACACCTCTAGCCCACCGACCCTACTAGTAAATGCAGAGCTACTTTTTCTATTTTAACTTTATCCAAAAGTAAGTTTTTGTAGGGTTTTTTATCTACAGGGAGAAGAACTATATATAATCAATACTGCTTTAATTACAGCATTCAAAATTAGAGGTAAGTAACCTAAAGATCAATAGCAAGTAGACAAAATACTAAAACCCTAAACAAGCCAGATGTACTTATTTCCAGCCACAGAGATTTTTCTTCCCCAAGGCTGGGCATGCCCAAAATGGACTCTGATTGAAAAAATTAATGGATTTGTTTAGCACCTTCAGAAAACAGGGAGTGAGAATCTAAAGATGTGATATCTGACTCAGCAATACCCAGTGCAGGGTTTAAATATTTGTTACGAGTTTTGCCAAAAGTAGCCTTTACTTTTTAAAGACATGGTTTAAGTACATATCATCTAGTAATAGTGTTCATGTTGAATTTTGGAATACTTATTTTTAATTACAAAAGCATTACCATTTTTAAATTAGCATTCTTAAAACATTATCAGGTTTGAAAACAGAGGAAATAGTTCCTACCTCTGCACATAGATGGAAGTAGCAGAGCAATATTGTAGCCTCAGAACATGTAATAACCAAAATAATGAACACCAGAAACAGGAACCCAAACATGTAATACATCTGGTGGGACCTGTAAAAGGGAGTTAAAAAAAAATTTAAATGGCCATTGTGCTATTATTATTTCTTCATATGCAGTAACATCACCTTCACCTTAAGTATTTCCCCTTCCTTTTTAAATACTGTCAATTGTGCAGCCATACAATTGCCTGATTTATTTTCTAACTAAAGAATTGGAACTTTGGCAGCTCAGTCTGAGAACACTGAGAAAGCAAGGCCAAAGCATGCCCCTGGTTGTGATTTTAGAGAAAGAAATGACTAAACATAATGGTGAAATCACAGTTCCAATGAAGTCAGCGTGACCTCTTTCACTGACTTCAGCAGAACCTGGATTTCACCTCACATTTCAATCAAAGGGGCAGAGCTCCAAAATAACAAGAAATGTCAAATGCTGTAGCTGTCTGTGCTGGGTAGAGGCACCTATTCAAGGTTCAGAAACAGTTTAACAAGATCCAATAACTAAATTGTGCCAGAAGGAAGACAAATTCCTCACAGTAGATTAGTTTGTCAGTGAGCTCACATCAAAATTCACTTATACTGGACTAGTCTTCGGTGCTTTATTTTTTAAAATAATTACTCTCCTGTGTTTTTTTAATAAAGATTCCATGAGAATTTGTTCTTGTTTTTTTTTTTCTCCCAAGAGTAGTAATACTTTTCTAGCTTAATAACAACCACCAAAAAATCTCAAGTTTATTTTACTAAACTACAACTGTCAAGTTATATGCCATGTATCAGCTTCAGAGCCACTTCCACATGAAGTCAGAAGAGTAGCATGAGAAAACAACAAACTATCTGAATATTGTATGTCAGCTGTAAATTGCTAAGCATATCACAGCCACCTCTCTACACCCCAAAAAGCACAACAGGCACTGAGTATCTTTGAAACAACATAATATTAAAAAGATGCTAACATTTAAATTTTATTGAACCAGTGTTATGGTAACTGTGCATCCTCAAAAATTCAGGCAAAGCATCTTGAAGAAAAACTTTAACAAAGAAATTATCACTTTTTATGACAGAGAAAATTCAAATTATGGTGAACTTACCAAATACTATTGAGAATGAAGAACAACTGTATAAAGATACATCCAAAAGGAAGAATCCCTCCCATGATAATGCCAGGTAATGGCTTTGTATAGAACGATTGCTCAGGAATCTGACGAGGAATTTGGTTTGTGCGAACAGGGTGTTCAATAGCCTTTAAATGAAAATAACAAACAGTTAAATAAATAAAATGTCAAACTACAGCACTACCTTTTTGCTTTGTTTCTGTAATGGGTGGTGGCAAAAAGTCTACTCTTTGTTTTGAGCATGTGCATACCCAGCTACACTACATTTGCTTTTGCTCCCAGCTCAGCTACCAACACTTGCTTTGCAAACGTGCTAAAAGACAGCTCTTACTGAAAACATAGTGACAGATATTTTGGACTTCCCTTTTAATGTTTGCCTATCTATCATCTGTTACAGATCGTGAGCTGATTTACCACATTTCAGCTGGGGTAGTGGTGGTGCCAACTCCTGCTTTCCCCTTCTAAAAATTCCTGCATGTTGTTTTTCAGCATTTACTTCAAGAATCACACCAGGATAAATTTACTGAAAGGATTCAATCTGGCAATTCAATCTTAATTTAAGACACATGCATAGATCAGCATGGTGGGAGAAAACAACGTAAGGCATTGTAAGATACATGCATACTTTGCATCTTCCCCCTTTCATAAAGATTACATCAAAAGCAGCAATAGATACTTCCTTTCTGATTTGATTTTCAAGTTTTTGTGACACCTACCACATTGCCTTATTAGCTTATCAAATCTTCCTTCCTTAAAAGAAGATGTACACACCTGTACAATGCAGGGGAACTTGATGGAATTTCAACACGGTTATCAGAAAAAACCCACTGAATTCTGGTTAAGAAAAACAGGATAACTACACAACTGACTTTAAAAGTGCCTGCTAAGACAATAGTCTCTGAAGGTATTACAGGAGATCTGCAGGGAGATGGAACCCTGGCTTCCCATGCAGGAGAAAACCCACAAATGTATCTGCACGTATAGAAATTTGTTTGTGGGGAATAGTAAACTGTTTTTTAAGAAAAAAATCTCATTATTTAATGATTTGGTCACCAAATTATGAAATGATTGGTCACAAAGAGCCCTCATAGGAATATATAAAATTGATTCGTTTAGGAGTAAATCCCAATTAATGTCAGCCAATCAGAGATAACCATTTACAGAACACTTATGCAAACAGATTTCACAGAACTCCAGCAATCTGATCAGGAAATATCCTCAGTTTAGAGGGCAGACAAGAACAAGAAATACATGATGAAACCCAGAAATGCATAATTTGCTTTCCCTTATGCTTGCTAGGTCAAGTATTTATTTTAGTATATGAAAAAGATGCTAATTAAAATAAAAATGCTCAAATCACTGATTTATCTGTAGCAGTCACTCAGTTAAATACAATGATAACCCAACTCGTTGCAGAGAGGTATCACTGCCACCAACCATGTATCAAAGCCTTGGAATACCAAGACTGGATATCTAATGCAGTTCTAAAGTAACTGAACAGAACTGGAGCCAACAGTGCAACTAACTTAGGTGCTACCTCAGTCATGGCCTATACAGAGAAAAGTATTTGTGTGTGTATGTATGTATGTATACACTTAAAAAACTTCTCAGAAACACTTACGTTTTTCTTGAACCCAAAATAGGCACCAATAAATGTCAGCGGTACAGATATGCAAAACCAGAGTGCCAAAATAGCAACCAAAGTACCAAACGGAATTGCTGCTGAAGAGCCTTCTCCCCAGAGAATGAGGTTCATGATAAAAAAATCCGCAAATACAATTCTGAAAAACACACAGCACACTTAGAGCACAGAAATACTTCTTAACATTTAGTAATGTTGACAAAACAATGCACTGTTTTAGCACAAATCTCTGCTAAAACCAAATGACACACACAAAATATGAAAACCAAGAGGTCAGACAAGCAATTCTTTGTTAATCTAGTGGGACTGAACTCCAGCAGGAGCTGACGTTCCAACTAAGCTATTTCAAATATATGCTTGTCTTAACTACACTTCAGGGTAAGACTGCTTGCTGTGATTAAATGGAAAAAATTATCAGAGTGGTTATACATTATATGACACTATATAAGACCGACTACAGTGTGGTCAGAGAAAAAGCCCAGAGAATAAAAGAAAACAATGAAAAAGTGGGCCTAAGAATTACTACAATCATAAAGCTTTTTCGTAATCAACCTTTTCATGTGGTGAGAGTAAACAAATGCTTACAAAAACAAAAAAAAATCTCAGGATGATATGTCACTAACATACTTATCTTTGTCAAAAGCACCATGATACTCTTGTAGCTTCCAGAATAAAGGGACAATGTATTTACTTGTATAGCTGAAACT
The DNA here is from genome assembly GCA_013397055.1 of Pachycephala philippinensis. Lineage (NCBI taxonomy): Eukaryota > Metazoa > Chordata > Aves > Passeriformes > Pachycephala > Pachycephala philippinensis. The sequence continues at coordinate 139,176 of VWZT01002683.1, forward strand.
TAAAAAATTAGCTATGCACATCAGAGAAGCAATTTAATTCTGTTAATCACGGCAATATTCTCAACTTACCCCGGACAAAGGAATGATGTCAGCAGGACATTTGTTTTCCATTTCTCACCTCCAAATGCTGTATTAAAACATTTGATAGACATTAAAACATGCATTAAGCTCAACTATTAATTTTCCAATCCATTTACCTGTTATCTTGCAAATACTCAAATAATGTGCTATCATGCCCAAATTTAAAACAATAAACTAAATCTTCAGTAATAAAATTAAATTTCCTTATCCTATTGCTTAATGACAGAACTTCTAAGCAAATAGTCTCAGACCAAGGTCAGGAAAGGTATCCAACTAAAACTGTGACTGACCATTTTATCTGCTAAAAGGAGGGAACAGATTTGCAGTATTTCTAAGTCTTTAAAAAACATTTTAAACCTGGAGTGATTAAGAAATTTAAGCTTTCTAGCATTTGACTGCAGGTTTCAGTATGTAAAGATACATAAATATGTGAAAACCAAGCTTAACAGTTTTCTTGAAATAATTCTTGCCTATGAATCTTACAGGAGAGTCAGAACTAACACGCTTACAGAAGTAGTGACGTTTTCTTGAGTCTTAGCGGCATTAAGCAGTGGTGATACCAAAAGACCAAAGATAGCTTTATTAAGAAAATCTTTATGAATTTGCACTATGCTGATAAAAATTCTAGTCAGTATACTTTCAAATGAAAATATCCTGCTGGAGTGCAGTGAAGCTGATAATTTCATCTGAGCACTGCTATAATGACATGCTTCTTTATTTCAAGAGTCAAAAGTGATTATGGTTAGAGTGATTTTAATTAAGTTTCTATTTCTTCATAAAAACTTGGTAGAACGTGACAGCAGTTATTAAGATTAACCGTTTAACTTCAATTCAGGTTTCACTTTTTAAATGCAATATTGAAAAAAACCCCAAATTTTTAAAACTGGATATCCATTTCCATTGCATTTTGTTTTATGGCTCACATTACTTTATTCGTATACTATTAAAAAACCCCCACTCATGTTCACATGCTCTATACAGGGTATGAACCACTTCCTGTTACACAAAAAATATCTCTGGATCAGTCACTGTCTTAGTAGTTATACACAACATTCAAGTATCAACTAAGTGATTCCCAGTAAGTAAAATATGAAATATAATCATTGATAACTACATCTTCACCAAAGACACAGGATTCAATTTACCATCAATACACTTCAAAATATCCTTCAAAACACATAGTATACAGCACAATATAAAGAATAATTCTATCCTCAGTTATGCTCCTAGTCCTAAAATTTCCTTCCGTTTAAGTCTAACTGGCTTGGAGATTAGGAATAGTTCACTATCACGTCACTACCACTGTGTAAAAACTCCCTACAAGATACAAACTCACTTTTCCCACTGGTTTTCCCCACATGAAAATTACAAAATTGTTAGAAGAAAGAACTCCAATATCTACTGCCAGGCCAAAGTTCTGAAATAAACTCCTTCCTTAGCCCCATATATTCAGAACTAAAGTAGTCCAAAAGATCAATCTCTCTCAGTCAAAAAACCTTTCATCTTGAGTAAAGTAATTAAAACAAGTTGTATGTGGAATGCCATGCTTCACCTTAAAATAAATCAGAGGATACAGGGGTAAAGCATCTCAGGCTGGTAGACACACAGGTCTTGAAACAATAGCTGGGATCAGTGAGGGAAAACAATATCCACTAACTTCTGTCAGGGGCCCAAACACCACTGGGTTGGTTTCTACAACTACAGAACACCTAACAATCCTTCTCCCTGCGCTCCAGCCACAGTCTGATAAGCACCATCCTCCAAAAAACCTGGGAGCTAGCTAAAAAGAAGTCACAAATCTCAGGCATGCAAGAACTGAGGTTCACAATTTGGGGGTGCAGGTGCGTGTTACCAAGCAACATCCATGGCTAAAACTAAATGCAGGTTTACATCGCCCCCCCAGTTATAGGAAACAGAAGCAGGAAACTGTCTGATGTAAAGATGCAATGACCTTAGTACTATTTAATTTCACAAATACACAGCAGCAAGAGCAATTCAGGGTCTTTCTTTAGGCATGATTACATCAAAACCAGCGTAACTATGTTAGTGTTCTATTTTTGTTTTCTATTGTTAAGGTAAGTGCATTTCTCCAAGTTGCTCTGAGGGAAGCTACAAACAGTGCTGCAAAATAAAAATCAGTTCTGTAATGGTAATTTACTTTAATGAACTTAAGCCTTGTCATTTTCAGTAACTTTTACTCACATTTGTAGAATCTGGCAGCAACATAACCGGCTGGAGTTCCAAGCAGTACCCACAGAACTACAGCACAGGTCATTAGAGCTCCCCTGTTAGCAGGTGACAAAAATCCCAGGCAAGCAAAAACTGTGAAGCAAAGATGCACAATTTTAGAAATTATGTTAGAAATTTTAGACTCTGTGTTTGAACATCAGTTATCTTAAAATCTGTGCATACTAAGTTGCATGTCTACTACCTCAGCTCAGCTGTTTCTAATGACTTTAATGAAATTTCTAGACAAAAGTATACTGCTATTTTTACTAGCACCATGCAGTTAGCAGTGAAAAATCACATATACTCAAGTAAATCCTCCCCACTTGACTACTTACACAGGGTAACAAAAGTCATTATTAAGATTTGTGTGCCAGAGCCTAGAAAAACTGACAACAGCATTCCTTTTCTTGGGGGCCTGAAAATATCACCATGAACCAGTTTCCAGCCAAATTCTTCTTGAGCATCTTCCTGTAAAAGAAATATACCTGTTTTAATACAGTAGATTGCAACTGAAATAGCCTGTTAAAGCTACACATTTAACTGAAAAAATCACATTCCAAATGAATTTTAGGAGCTACATTTTAGACTTACAGTGGAATCCATCTGATTGTATCTTGCAATATCTTTATGGAGTGTCCTCAACATAATCATAGCTACCATTCCAGACAGAAAGAGGACAATCACCAGGGAATTCATAATACTGAAAAAAAAAAAGAAAATAAATTAAAATCATCATTCAAACTGCAATGTAAACACTTCAGTACAATAAACTTCCTTCTCACCTAAACCACTGGATGTGAGTGTGAGGCATGGATTCCAAAATATAATCCCATCTTGATGCCCATCTGATACTTTTTTCTTCCTGAAAGAGTAAACACATGAGCTTCAGATACAGTCAGTATCCAACCCGTACATTTAAAAGTTGATGTTCGTGCAAAGCAATCTTAAATCTTGTGACTAATTGAAATTTCAAGTTCCACGCCTTACAGGGAATAGTTTAGAGCAAATGTAAGATTTGACCATAGAACCTAAACCAAAATATTTTCTGAATTTGAGCATGTGTGTCTTCTTAAGACATAAGGCGTACCAAATTAATTTAATTGTGCTTCCTCCCTTCAAGAACTGTATTAGCTCATCTGGAATTGGAACGGACTAGCAGAATAATGAAAGAACATTCATTTTTTAGCACATGTAAGTCCACATATTGAGAAACTAAGCTATGCTATACAGTCTTCAGCATAATACTTCACTCTCTAGATCATGCTCTGTTCAGATTATCCTTTGCTTTCATACAACCTCATTTCAGTACCAACTACCAATCCCATTGCAAACAGCTTTTACTGCATGACAGGTGGGGAGACAATACTACAGAACATACACTGTTAGTAGAGGGAAGAAAACTATTCCTCTAGGCATTTCAACAGATTATAGTTATTCAGAATGAACATTCATTTATCAGAAACACTTCAAAAAAAGGACATTTCTTTGTTTTATTTGTCAGAGTAAACAAGAAAAAAGGAATAGACAGTGCTAGTCAAGGTGAAGATTGCCAATAAACAAACTATAAACACTACTATCAATTAATAAAATTGGCTAAGTGTCTGACAGGCTGTTATTTCAGTAATTTATAACATACAAGAGCAGGAGTGCGTTCGTAAAGCCGGGTTTTGAAAAAAACTCAGTGGGTTAAAAAATTTAGCCAAGATCATATATCTAGTTCACTGAGATAAAACTAGGTCTCAAAGCAAGCAACAAGTTTCCAAACCTGTATCAATGACTCTAGGATAGAACTGCATTTTTCCTCATACCTAATCTGCCTTATTTGTCTTCCTGAGATGACCTGATGTGCAAACCTGATGGAATATACATAAACTACCTCCAGTTGATATAACACTGTCCACAGGACAGTGACACACACAGAGCTGGGCATGTCATTTTTTAAGGAGAAACAATAAAATATTATGAAGCTGAGGTCACTCAATTACTAACTTCTGAAAGGTTTCCAGAAATATGTGCTTTTTGGTATACAAATTCATTTCAGCACCATAACTGATATAATTTCTCAAAATATAATTATATATATATATATATATACATAAGTTCTCAGAATATAATTATATACTATATACATAATATAATCCCTCCTGAGTATACTTCTTATACTATTTATTATATTTTGAACTCAGACTAACATGGAAACAGTTTGAGAAAGAGTATGAAACTTTGGGAAACAGTTTGTCCAGCAAACTCCATTTACATAAAAACAACTCAAAATCAAACCCCCCCTCTCCTGTTTGTCAACCGAATGAGATATATTCAGCTATCACTGCTGCCTGCAGTTGCCTGATATACTGCTCCTCTGCTTTTAAATAGAGAGTAGTAGAACAAAGAATACCAACTTCCTACTCCTTTGCAGATTTCCATGGGAGGAAGACCTTGGAGAGAATGCAGCTTTTACAGCAGGAGAGCAGAAAATTATCCGCTTCAACCTACCTACAACAGCAACTTGCTGAAACACACAGTTTCTCAGACTTAAGAACCTGGATTGAAAAATAATCTACCAGACAACCTAGGCAGACATGGAAAGTGTGACTCTTAAAAACCACATATGTGTTTCACATCTACTCTCTGTGTGCTGGTATGCAAAACTGTAATGTATGTGGTTAAATACCAAGCCACCTCTGACATTCCAGTTCAAATAAAGTTTTAAAACTACAAATTTACTATTGTGAGCTAATTTTAATTGTCCATCTTTATAATTCAAAGTATTAATACATGATTTTAAGAGGTAACTACCACAGAAATTTTAGTACTCACATGAAAAGTAACTGAGTATGTGTAAGCAATTTTGACTTCTCCACTAGCCTTGTTACTTATATCCATAGGTACTCCTGAGCAATCAGGGTTGTCTGGATGGGTATGCTTGTAACTGCAGGAAGAAAAGACACAGAATGAAAGCTGCTTCACTGTCAACATTCTTAAGAAAGAATTCATTCATCTTAGAAAAGCATACCAAGGATTCTTCCCTTAAATACAAGAATTGTTCTTAACGTCTCATAAACTTCAGAACTCATAAGGAACATATCCTAAGCTCAGGACCTTTTGAAACTTGAACTTTTTACACAAGATTTGTCTCTTTTTAAAAGAACACAGTCTCTTAAGCAGAGCAACAAAAATGAAATAAGTCTTAGTACTGCTATGAAGCTCCAAAACACTCAGAAAGTTACACCAGAAGAATTACTAACTTCTGTCAGAAAAGAGTATTTTCAACGGAACCAGCAAGCTCAGTTATACCATGAAAGTCAAGATGCTAAGAAATAATAAAACAGACACCAGTTGTGCAAAAGCCACACTCATCAGTTGTTCTGGTGTCTGTGTATCTGTGAAATCTTTCTATTCAAACCCCAATTGTTGAAAACATCAAATCTTGCACGCCAGTCAAGCCTGCATCAGGCACTGGTGGCCTATTCTGATACAAAACAGAATATTCCCTTGTAGGGAAATTAGGGTTCTACATGCATGCACATACACACACACACACATCACACCCCACAAACACTTACAGGTTTTATTTTATCTTTTCTTGGTCCAAACAGGAAAAAGTGCACCAAGAGCCAACAAATTCAGAACAAAATGACATTAGACTGTCCTAACTACACTACATCAATCAACAGGAGAGGTAATCTGCAGGTCACATATCTGAAAACATTTCTGACTAGCAGCACGTTCCCAGATCAAAGCGTCTTGGGATGGATCACTTTTTGATGACAAGTTACTTTCAACTACTAACCTTTTTGGTTCAAGTTTAGCAGCAACTAGTCTTGCTCCCAGAGCTTCGTTTTCCACAACATGGTAATATATTTTTATGTCAACATGGTTGAAAATATAAAAGGTATCTTTTTCATGAAATTCTGACTGCAATGACAAAAGGTTGTATTAAACAATCAAAAAATACAGACATCTCAAAGCCTTGGACAGAAGCCTGTGTAACAGAATTTTAGACTGTATACAGTTTTTCTGTCAAGAAGTTCTCCTAAAATATGAATGTGAGATACTGGGAATTATAAAGACAGTAAGTGCCTTGTTGCATTAAAAACACACGTTATGAAAGCTAATGCTAAGAACAGTCTACTGCAATTGAAATGTAGAAAAATTAATTTAAAAATTTTAAGAACATATTAATAAATTTCTCTAACTGAAGATGTCCTATTTTATTTAAGCAGCAAACTGAATAGATAACTATGTGACAACTTTTGTTATAAGAAGCATTTCATAAACATCAGCTATTTTAAAACAATGACTATCTTTTTCAGCAATTAAACAGAACCTTCCAAGACAAACAATGTAAATAAATGCTCTCTGTGACAGAACCACCTTTGGAACCAAAGATGCCCAGGGATGAACAGCAAGCAGCAGCCAAGAATGCTGAATGTAAACCTCTGGTGAAAGGAAACATCACCTTGGAATTTGGTCAGCTAAAGAGGTTGTTAACTCACAAGTAATTTAACAGCTATGTCTACTGAAGTTCAGTTAGTACCTCTTAAGGATTCTATATCCACCCTTTCTACAGACCACCCCAATTATAAGAATAGTTACATAAATGAAATGTTCTTCTACGGTACATCAGTTACTCCTTCAAAGGTTATTTTCCTTTTATTAAAAGCAAGTATTAAAATAAGATTAAAATAATATTGCCAGATTACATATTTGATCATGAATGCATCCATTCATATGGAGCCCCTGAAACCAACTCATTATGGAGGCAATTAAACAAAACTGGCAACAACAGAAAGTGTTATCTTTGGTAAGATCTATTCCGTAAAACCAACCATTTTGAAAAAAACCAAAAACCTATTCCAAGTTCTCAGTGACCTTGCCATGGAAGAGGTCTGTAGTAGTCTAAGGACTTCCTGGATTCTCTGTTGTATTCTTATCTCCATAATGCTTTCAGTGCACTTATCTGGACCTGCACCACTCTATCATCTGTCTCTCACAAGAGAATCTTTGCTCATGCAGAAATCTTACGTCTTCTTCCATCAGCTCCCAGTTTTAGGGAAAGCAAACCTTTGAAAAATATGCAGAGGTACAGACATACCTATGCAAATCTGCTTCCATGAAAACACTTCTATCCCACAAAAAATGTAAAGCCTAAGCCTTCAAATATTTCAATTTCTTAGGCAATGAAGGATGACATGTTCTCCTTCACCTTTACACTCCACATGTACTAAATGCCATGCATGTCCATCCCTTCATCTTTTAGAACCGTTCTGTATTATGCAGCATAAGAGACAAGGTTTTTAGGCTTAGATCAGGCTTTCCAATTGAGGTACTTGCAGAGACCAAAACACTTGCCTATTTTTAGGCAACATGGGTTCTTAAAATAGCAAGGACTCACCATAGAAACATGACACAGGAGAAATGCTAGTCTCTAAATTAGTAGAAAGGGGATATTAAAAAATAAATAATTGTATAAACATACATTAATAACACAAGCATCTTTTGGACGGCCATCTTCTGTAATATAACAGCCAATAGGAAAACCAGGATTGCAGAACCTCTGGCCATCTTCCACATCATAACACCACGTCACAGGCATGTTGTCCACAATCCTGTAAATGGCATAGTGACACTTCACGATTTTTCAAAATACACAGTGTAATGGAAACAAAACCAGATTAACATTAATCTAACTTTGCTACATTCATTACTGGTGTATTAACTACAAGAATAATACTACCCATGGAATTGCACTGATTGCCAATCCAAGTTCCAAACGAGTTACAAGCATGTAGCTCTTCAACTGACACCATTCTATTCACTGCACTGTTTCATGAAGTCCCCTTACAAAACCAGCCCAAAGCAGAAAACTTGCCCAGTCCAAAGTCTTAACAATTTAACTTTTCGTTATTTTGTCTTTAAAAAATGGCCAAAAGCGTCAAATTTGCTAAACCAGTTAAAATTGACAAGTTCAAGTCTAAGACAAAACACAAAATTTAAAAAAAAAAAGCCTACATCACATATTAATTCTCCACCTTCCTCACTGCTCTTCCATCGCAAAAGACATTTTTCATGGCACTCTTTAAACTTTTTTTTTGCTATGTAAGTGAATTCCTGATCATTAACCTCATTTACAGCTACCAAAGAGTATGAAGCATTTTAATTAGATGATTTGCACTACCAAAAAATTGTAAGCCACCAAACAACTGGGGAAATAATAACTTTCAAACCCGCTGCTTTTGTATTATTGCCTCACAATATTTATATTCCTATTACCTAAAACCAGGGGTTTTTAGATCAGTTTCAATGAAAAATTTGTGGAAGCGCACACTCCAATGATGAGCTGCAGAAAGTTATAGGACAGTAAGATACAAACTGTATCTAACATGCAAATTACAGTACAAATGTCAAAACCAAAAACATACTTTTAAACATAGAGAAAGGTAACTAACATAGGAACCTTCATAAAAGTCCTTCATAGTCCCTTCATAAAAGGAACTACTAGAAGACCATAAACCAATTTCTTTATGTTTTATGAATTGTTTTAACTAGCTGAAAGATAAATCCCCAAAATATGTCATGTAAAGAAGACTTAAAATTCAGTATCTGCCAGCATTAATTGCCCAGGGTATATTTTCAATGGTATATTAATAAACTTCATACATGGAGACATTAGACAACTGCCACTTTTTGTGTATCACTAAACCAAAAAGAGGACATCCCACTGAAAGTTAATGCAACAGATTTTTTTGCACAATGTACCAAGCTACTGAGTATCTTTACAATCAGGTGTCTTACAGATACTTTTAAACAATTAAACACAGGAATTATGACTTCAGACAACAAAAACAAAGCACTATTTAATCTGTTGCATACTGGAACAGCCTCTAAATTAGCACTACTTTTTAAAGCACATCAACAGACAGGGGTAAAAAGAGTGGTACGTGCTGCCTTTATCCACACAACATAGAGAGATCTGCATAATCCCTACCACTAGCTACCCAGCAGAAGTAAGATACAGCATTCTTGGTTTATATTGACACAATAGAGCAGGTGAAGACAGGCCCTACACAAACAAGAGTTTCCAGGTTTTCAAGAGATGCCAAGAACTATTGCAGTTGCAAGCAGCAGCAGCACCAACCAATTCCTACTCACTTACCATGCTACTACAGGGTACAATGAAGTTGCAAATTAGGAGCTGTTCCAGATTTAGATTCATTACACTTTGACCATATTATACGAGGCCAATGGCATGAGGTACAACAAGACCAAGTGCTGGGTTCTGCATGTGGATCACAACAGCCCCATGCACCACTACAGGCTGGGGCAAGAGTGACTGGAAAACTGCCTGACAGAAAAGCATCTGGGGGTGCTGGTCCAGAGCTGTCGAACATGAGCCAGCAGTGAACTCAGCTGGCCAAGAAGGCCAGTGTCATCTTGGCTTGTATCAGCAGTACTGTGGCCAGCAGGAGCAGGGCAGTGATTGTCCTCCTGTACTCACCAGTGGCAAGGCTGCACCTCAAATCTGGTGTCCAGTTCTGGGCCACTCACTGCTAGAAAGATGTTGAGGTGCTGGACCATGTCCAGAGAAGGGCAACAGAACTGGGGAAGGGTTTTATGATGAGTGGCTAAGGGAGCTGGGGTTGTTTGGTCTGGAGAAAAGGAGGCTCAGGAGAGACCTTATTGCTCTCTCCAAACGTGTGACAGATGTTCAAGGTGGAGGTCAACCACTTTTCCCAGGCACCTAGNCCAGTGGCAAGGCTGCACCTCAAATCTGGTGTCCAGTTCTGGGCCACTCACTGCTAGAAAGATGTTGAGGTGCTGGACCATGTCCAGAGAAGGGCAACAGAACTGGGGAAGGGTTTTATGATGAGTGGCTAAGGGAGCTGGGGTTGTTTGGTCTGGAGAAAAGGAGGCTCAGGAGAGACCTTATTGCTCTCTCCAAACGTGTGACAGATGTTCAAGGTGGAGGTCAACCACTTTTCCCAGGCACCTAGCGATAGGAAGAGAGGAAATGGCCTCAAGTTGTGCCAGGGCAGGTTCACACTGGATATTAGAAAAATTTCTTCACAGAAAGGGTGGCCAGGTATTGGAACAGGCTGTCCAGGGAAGTGATGGAGTCATCAACCTTGCAAGCATTTAAGACTAGATATGGCACTTAGGGACATGGTTTAGTGGTGAAATTGGCAGTGTTAGGTTAATGTTTGTATTTGGTTTGTGTGGCAAGGTTTTGGACGGCAGGGGGCTATGGAGGTTTTTGTAAGAACTGCCAGAAGCTTCCCCATGTCTGAGAGAGCCAGTGCCAGCTGGCTACAACACAGACTCGCTGCNACCTTGCAAGCATTTAAGACTAGATATGGCACTTAGGGACATGGTTTAGTGGTGAAATTGGCAGTGTTAGGTTAATGTTTGTATTTGGTTTGTGTGGCAAGGTTTTGGACGGCAGGGGGCTATGGAGGTTTTTGTAAGAACTGCCAGAAGCTTCCCCATGTCTGAGAGAGCCAGTGCCAGCTGGCTACAACACAGACTCGCTGCAGGCCAAGGCCAAGCCCATATGTGACCAGAGGCAGCACCTCTGGGAAACAGACTTAGAAAAGGGAGAAAAAACCCTTCACAACAGCAGCCGCAGCTGGAGAGAGGAGTGGGAATATGTACAACTCTGCAGACACCAAGGTCAGTGGAGAAGGAGGGAGAAGAGCTGCGCCAGGCACAGGAGCAGAGATTCCCCTGCAGCCGGTGGTGCAGACCATGGTGAGTCAGGCTGTCCCCTTGCAGCTCACTTGCAGATATCCACCTGCAGCCTATGGAGGAAGAGCTGCGCCAGGCACAGGAGCAGAGATTCCCCTGCAGCCGGTGGTGCAGACCATGGTGAGTCAGGCTGTCCCCTTGCAGCTCACTTGCAGATATCCACCTGCAGCCTATGGAGGACCCCACACCAGAGCAGGTGGATGTGCCCTGAAGGAGGCTGTGATCCCATGGGAAGCCCGCACTGGAGCAGGCTCCTGGCAGGACCTGTGGTCCCATGGAAAGATGAGCCCAGTCTGCAGCAGGTTTGCTAGGACTTGTGAACCCATGGGAGAACCACGCTGGAGCAGCCTCTTCTTAAAGGATTGCACCCCATGGAAGGGACCCACACTGGAGCAGTTCATGAAGAACTTCAGCCCACGGAAAGGACTTGCACCGGGGAAGTTCATGAAAAACTCTCCCATGGGAGCAATCCCACACCAGAGCAAGGGCAGAGTGTGGGGAGTCCTGACCCTGAGGAGGAAGGAGTGGCANTGAGCCCAGTCTGCAGCAGGTTTGCTAGGACTTGTGAACCCATGGGAGAACCACGCTGGAGCAGCCTCTTCTTAAAGGATTGCACCCCATGGAAGGGACCCACACTGGAGCAGTTCATGAAGAACTTCAGCCCACGGAAAGGACTTGCACCGGGGAAGTTCATGAAGAACTCTCCCATGGGAGCAATCCCACACCAGAGCAAGGGCAGAGTGTGGGGAGTCCTGACCCTGAGGAGGAAGGAGTGGCAGAGACAATGTGTGATGAGCTGACTGCAATCTCCATTCCCTGTGCCCCTATGCCACTGGGGGGAGGAGGTGGTGAAAACAGAGTGAAGTTGAGCCTGGGAAGAATGGAAGGGTAGGGAGAAGGTGTTTTAATATTTGGGTTTATTTTCCATTATCCTACTCTGATTTGACTGGTAATAAATTAAACTAAATCCCCCAATTTGAGTCTGTTTTGCCCATGACAGTAGTTGATGAGTGATCCCTCCCTACCCTTACCTTGACCCTTTTACTACATTTTCCCTCCCCTGTCCACTTGAGGAGGGGAGTGACAAAGCACCTGTGGTGGGCACCTGGTGTCCAGNTAATATTTGGGTTTATTTTCCATTATCCTACTCTGATTTGACTGGTAATAAATTAAACTAAATCCCCCAATTTGAGTCTGTTTTGCCCATGACAGTAGTTGATGAGTGATCCCTCCCTACCCTTACCTTGACCCTTTTACTACATTTTCCCTCCCCTGTCCACTTGAGGAGGGGAGTGACAAAGCACCTGTGGTGGGCACCTGGTGTCCAGCCAGGGTCAACCAACCACACAGTTGGACTCAATGATCTTAAAGGTCTTTTCCAACCTAAACAATTCTATGTTTGTATATTTAAAATTTTATCTCCATAACATATGCTAGAGAGATTGCTCGCTTTTGTTAGTGTTTTAATCTCCTAATCAAAGCAAGGCAACATTAACATATTGCAAGTACGTTTGGTTTGGATAAAGGCTTTCCCTTGCATCTATGCAGCAAAGACATACTGAGCTGCCTTCAAGCAGCAATGCCAGAATAAATTGATAGTTTAAGTAGCAAATCATTTTTCACAGTTAATCTTCAAATTTAAAATGACTTGAAGAGATTATACATGTGGAGCAAATATGCTATTCAACAGTGTTCTTATACGTCTCGCAAGAACATCTGGTGATGAACATTGTCAGCCAAGATATCAGTATAGCTGTTGAGTCCAATTCAGTATGTCAATTCCTAATCTTATTAAGTGGCTTTTGAAACCTTGAAAGTACTTTGCACCATCTGTGTTCCCCAGGAATTTCATGATAAATTGAAGCTGGATAATAACCTTCTACTGAATCCTCACTTATGCTACCTTGTTGATCCCTGTACAACATACCTCTGTACCATACTCCTGGAGCATGCATCATTAATCACAAAATCCAGCCACTGCCACTTTGTGAAGCTGTGGCTAAGGAGGACTAACAGACAACCAGGGATTTTTCATGCCACTGGTTCTAAAGTTTTAGGGCAGTGGGCAGAGCAAAAAAAAATAGTAGAAATGCCATTAAAAAAACTAAGAAATAACCAAAATTTCAAGGGAAGTTTTCACACTGAAAAACTGAATTATATCTTACTTAAATCTCAACAGTCCTATCAAATTAACTATACTGGTTAAAAAAAAGTATATTTGAACACACTTAAGTGTATTTGTTAAACGATTTAATCTGTAGGGGAAAAAAACCCAAACCAATCTGAAGTACTTTTTGGTATGATTAGTTTTACACAGTTCTGTTTCACCTTCTATCAGCTTAAGTTATGGGCCTTCCTAAAAAAAAAAATAATTTCTTTCAAGTCTCATACCCTTGGGAAGCTATTTTTAATTTATACACCAAAACATACACAATCTTTTAAAGCTGAAGCTTTATGCCAGACTCACATGCATCACTGAAATTCAAAGTGGTGCAAATATTACAAACACACGTAGTATTTAAGAGGAATATAATCAAGTCCAGCATGTTAGAAGCTCCACTTATTTTAGCATTAGGCATATACACTTCAAATCGCTGCAAAAGTAACTGTGCCTTTCAGAGTTTCTTTATTACTTCCTTGTTCACCTACCTGAACATGACTATTGCCTCTGAACCCTTCTGACATAACCTATCAAACTCCTATTACACTCAGTTTCAAGAGGTTCCCAAAAATATTTACATCGGTGAACCACAGCCTATTCCCACAAAGGGATATCCCATAGCAGTTCCCGAGAGCAGTAGAAAATGCACTTGTTGCCTTTCCAGCTGTTTCAAAATTGAAGGAACAGAATGTGACATTACAGAAAAACAGTTAATGACAGTGGCAACATTCAACCTGCTTTTTTACTAAAATACCCAAAAAGTTTAAATCCAATTAGATGAAGACTGAAACATTTGTTCCCATAAAGCAGGAAGCCCATATTTGGAATTAGGGCACACCTCTGACATCAGTTAATGATGCTCATGTATTCCTTGCAAAGACATACCTCAGGAACTCATGCCCAAGTTGTTCCTTCTATTCTTGGACCTGAAAGCTGCTGTTGGCAGAGCATACCAACACATCAAGCACTAAATAAACACTGATAACGTCGCTGGGTATTTCCAGTGTCAAGACTGAGCCTGCTGATAAACATTTCACAGCTCTTGGATGTGGGTGCAGCATTAGAAAACTGAAAATCTGCCTGAGATTCAGCACACACATTCAGCCTTTCCACCCTTAATGCCCATCAGGTGAGGATTCCATGTCCAAGCTGACACAGAGCCCCAGCACGCTTCAAGGTCAATCAGATGGTCACAGAGAGGCTCAGAGAACAGGAAAGGACCAAGCGTTTATGCATTCCTCAAAATTATTTCATTAATTAGTTTTCATTGGCCACCTTTCCCTTCCATATCCATAGAAGAGAAACAAACATTGCATAAAACTCTTTCAGAACTGTTGATCTTGTCTCCTGGACACAGCATTTGAAGGTGAGTGCAAGGGCTCTCGACAAAAACAAAGACAATATAGCAACAGAGTAAAGGTCCTGTAAGACTTTTCTCAAGCTAAGGCAGGACTAACTTCTACATTTACAGGTGTCTTGGGGTGACTTTCTTTTCACATCAGGTGAAAAGAAGCAGCAGTATTTTACAGCAAGCACAAAGCTCTGTGTTCAGAAACAGATTCATTTCCATTGCTCCTAGTGCTTATCCTTTAAGTGAAGGAAATTTTTTAATGAAGACAACAAACAATATAACATTTTCTGCAAAAACAGAAGGAGAATACATTAAATGCAAATACCTAGTGTTGCATCTGTATTATCTTGCAAATACAAAATTATAAACTAAATTATCACCAACATACTACACTAACCAATCTATGAATTTTGATACCAACTTACCAGTGATGTTGATAATTCAGTAGCATACTTTTTTTCAAAAAGTCTAATTTCTGTTTATCTTCTGGCTTTGTGGTATCATATGTTTTTGTACAAACAGATTTACACGTCTCCTTCTTGTTGAATGTGAACTAAGAAAAATGAAAGACTCTTGAGCAAAAGGGTTGTAACAAACTGTCTTATTTCAGTATTTAACAATTTCTCCTATGCATTTCATTGCCTATACTATTATACTGAAAACACCTAACAAATTACTAAGGCTAGCTACATTAACCCTCCAGAGGAGGTTTTTATATTGGTGCCATAAACCCCTCCTGTGCTCATTGCAGGAGCCCTACAGCAAGAGCTCCTTGTTACTGACTAAAACACGTTTTCTGCCATGATCTACCAGATAAGTCATTTGACCTCACGGCCATGCTCTCATAGACAGCTTCAATTGATAACTTTCTCTCCTACTACCTCTGTAGAACAGAATGTGAGAGCTTCAGTCATCAGAAAAGACCAGCTAGCTAACACTATTCATAATTCTTCCATGTTATGGCTGCAATATTTTCAGATCTGGTTCCAAGAAACAGGAGTGCTGAGCAGCAATAACCAGGTTTTGTCACATCCCAAAGAGAGAAGACAACCTGCACAGCATTTCAGGCTACAGCTGAACGATGCAAAGCACACAGTTACAACTAGGTTAAACTGACAGATTTCTGTCGTGTGGAATTTCAGATGCTGAAGCTCTCTCAGATAAAGTCCTTGTGAAAATCATCTTCAAGATTCTGATCTCCTTTGGTTACATTTGAATGCACACATTACTGAACACCCCCTGTCAGAGAACAAACCCTGTAAGGAGATGGTTCTATCCTCTCTCCAAATAAGACTTGGCCAAGGTTTTCAGATGGACGCTTCTTTCCTTCTGCTTGACAAAAATCAAACCTGAATTAGAGAACAGATACAGAAATGAGTAAAATATTCTCAGCTGCAAATAATGTTCCCAA
Organism: Pachycephala philippinensis; assembly: GCA_013397055.1. Lineage (NCBI taxonomy): Eukaryota > Metazoa > Chordata > Aves > Passeriformes > Pachycephala > Pachycephala philippinensis. The sequence continues at coordinate 155,154 of VWZT01002683.1, forward strand.
ATCAACATGTTCATCGTAAGTAAAGGAACTATATAGCTTCTCCTGTAGACAACAGTTTCTTCATTTAACCTGTGAACTGTGGAAATCATTATCCCGGTTTGAAAATAAACCAATCAGAACCAACAATCAAATCTCTTAATCAGCTGTTTCAGAACATTGTAGCATAAGTTTCTTTGAGTAATTACAAGTTTCCTATTTGAACAGGGATTTTAGACAATAATTAAATCTTCATCTAGAATTTAATAATGACTCTGAGAAAAAAGTATGCAGGCCAGATTCTTGAATTTGAGGGAAAATAAAAATAAAATTTTAAAAAAAAATAGACAGAGCTGCCTTACAACAACCACTATGAAACAGGTTATTATCGTTTTATTCACCAACACATTTAATAGCACATTCTCCACGTTTTTCCAGTCTATTTTTAAATATATCACATTTGTGTTCTTTAAAGTGTCGACATATCTGGTGCTTAAGCTCTTCAATATTAACAGCCAAAATATTCTTTATAGCAAAAACTTTACATAGCTGTACCAGGCACTGATACATTTTGTGCACTCCTATGATGTGTACAAAGAAAACATTTAACACCTCATTAAGATAATTGATGGGATGTTCGCACCCCATTACCACTTTAACTCATCTGGTATAGGCTACTAAAGACAGCGGTAATACTTTGATCTACAGTGACAAGTAATGCAGTAAAGTATCATATATATACACACACATATTTTAACCTTAAGTTACACTACAACAGTGATTCAACCTCCATGAGGGCGTATAAATCCATGTACTAAAGTACATACCACATACTAAAGTATGAGCAAAGACAACTGAGACGAAGGAAGCAATGTAGGCATCCATCTGCTCATTGAAAATTCTGTATTTGTAAACTTATGTTAGAAAAAGAAACAGACATGCCTCAGTGGCACACTGCTATAACAAGATGTAGACAATACTTATAGGTAAATTAAAATCCGTCTTTTTGGAAAAACTGACAATTAAAATGGCACAAACAGTATAATATACTTACGCAGTATATTCGTAGGGAAGGACAGACTCTACTGAGTCAAGCCTGTTCACAAACAGCTCGATTCCGGACTGAAAGAGCAGAGATAATCAGCAGTTATAGTTAAAGTACTTCTTCAATTCCCATGGATATATAAAAATAGATTGGTTTGAATAAGGTTAAGGAAAGCTGAAAATGTAAGATTTGTGTAATTGTACATCTTGATGTGTAGTGAACTATAGCCCCTGGGAGCATAAGTAAAGCACTATCTAACCATCACAAACGCAGTGACCACATGACAAAAACACTTAAAGGCTAACATAACCATTCCAACTACAACATAGCAGGAAATCATGCACAAAAATAATATCCTTAGCACAGCTGCCAGTGTTTGAGTTTCATGTACCAAGTTAGAGTCATATTAGTCATCACCACAACTTTTGTGTAATAAAAGTCTTAAAAGAACATGAAGAAAAGTGGAGATGAGACCAGTCTTCTCCCCGTAATTAAGATGCTCCACAATTTAATCTGTATAGTAACTGAAAACTGAACTATGAGAATTTAGACAATGTATTCAGACTGATACAGCATTTCAGGTTTAAACAGAATCTCTTTCCAAAGAGAAGGCAAGGATACCCACACTTACCTTCCTATAAAAGTTTTTCAGTAACTCTACCAACTCTTGAGTAAGAACCTGAAATTCAGTCTACTGTGGTTTCAGACTAGTTTGGGCTATATACATTAATTACACATGGGCTAGCCTGCTGCTATGGAAAGGGAGAGGTCTCTAACTCTTCCCTCTTAGTCTCAAAATCCCTTCCCTTTTTCTAGTCTTGCAGTTCCAATAAATTTCACGTGTTTGCCTTACACTGCTTCTGGCAGTTATCTGCTTGCACAGTAAACCAATTCAATGGGCTTAAACATCAAAAGACTTATCCAAAAAAAACTTTAAAGAGCAGTTCTTAGTACCACAGCAAGCTGTCCTCACTTCAGCTGCAATAGAATTTTCTTCTTAGCAGCTGGTACAGTGCTGTGTTTGGGATTTAATGAGAGAATAATGTGATAACACACTGAAGCTTTAAGTTGTGCCTAGGTAGTGTTTACCCTGAGTCAAGGACTTTTCAGTTTCCCGTGCTCTGCCAGCAAGGAGGTGCACAAGAAGCTGGGAGGGAGCATGGCCAGGAGAAACTGATCTGAACTGGCCAAAGGGCCATTCCATACCGTGGCATGCCACACTCAGTATATAAACTGGGAGAGTTGGCTGGNATGAGTACATTTTACTTTGTTTCAATTAAACCGTTCTTGTTTCAACCCACAAGTTACTTTTTCCCCCCAATTCCCCTCACCATCTCACTGGGGTCAGCAGGGAGTGAGCAGCTGCGTGGTTCTTAGTTGCCCGCTGGGGTTAAACCACAACATGAATTGAGCTATCTTGCTGTGTAATCAGACAAAAGCTGAAGAGCAAAACGAAGGTGAATGCCCTGACGAACAAGCCCTCTCTTTCAACAGTAAGTTATCTATTTTCTTACCAACAGAAGAGCATTTCCTCCCTATGAAAATGCACTCAAGTTTAGCCAAACCAAGAAATTCTGGAGGAAAAGAAAAGATGGAAATATTCACATGTATCTGTAGCTCAGATACTTCAGCTGGGTACTGTGTTTTACTGATAGACTTTAGCTGTCCACGTGCAAGTCAGGATGCCGTTCTGGGAGAGGTAGGAAGCTCTGTGAGCTGTTAGCATGACCCACTAAGTGAAGACACACCTCGAGGCTCGTCCTTCCCCTGCCCTAAGCCATGTAGACCTGCTGCTCACTTCCAGGTAGTGCACGCTTGCCATAATTCTGTAAACCACTTCAACTCCCTAACACAGCAAGAAACTAGACTGGCAAAAAGTTGGATAGTTCCCTGCCACGTTAAGCTCAAAAAAACAAGTAACACAGCTGGGTCAATGCAGAGGACAGGAACACACTGCCCAGGGGAAGACAGGAACAAAATCTCTCACTCCCAGCAGCAGGGAGTTAGACTGCCTCAGCTGGTCACAGAACTATGGCCTTAAATTAGCTGCTTTTCATTGGAGGAGATTTATGTGAATCCTCCAATTCCTCCTAAGATTAATATGTACTACTGCAGAACAGCATATTTGATAAACAATTTCCCATACAACACCAAATCCTTTTTGGAGTCGGCAGTATTTTTTTAAAACTGAGTAAGGATTTTTAATCTTCAGGCAAGAACTACTATTTAAATCTGCATAGATGCCATTCCATTTCTGATGGTATTCCAACCAAAACTAGAAGAAGCAGCCAAACTGAGTTTGCCCAAGCATATTAGCAGGCAGCTTGGAGAAAGGGGGAAAGCCATGAGTCTCATTGCTCTTAGCTACATGCCCTATTAACAACATCTCATCCCATCTCACCAACAGAGGACAGGAGATCCACAGGGATCATAACAGACAAATAGTACATTTAGAGATCTTGCATGTGGATCTAAATCCTCAGGCAGAAGAAAATTCACTACTATTACTGACATTGCAATTAACAGTGATAATTGCAAGAAATCTGTTAGAAATGTGAATAAGGAAGGCTGTCCAAGGAAGCTTAATTTTATCCACGTACATAAATATGATACAGCAATATTCCGATCATATCTATTGTTTCTCCTTACCAGGGACCAGAGTACATTCAGTTGCAGACTACATGGAGAGAATTACATGTGAAGAGCGCTTTAGACTTCTCCATATGCCTATGTCTAATAAGTAAATGATAAGAGGTGGCTAATTGCAGCAAGCATTTTTGCAATACTACAGCTGTTGAGGTGTTCAGCTGCCTGCTGGTGGTACACTTACATTACCCAAGTACCTCACTTCATGTTTAATAAATGATAAGTTCTCAGGACAAGACAAACATTTTGTAAATGCTATATGAGGAATAAAAATGCAGAGACATCTGAGAAAGATCACCCCATAAGTGTCTCAGGTTGGTTACAAAACATAGTAGGCTATGTGGTCCACCTGACTTAAAAAAATAAGTCTTCCTTCTACAAGCTTAAAATAGGAATAATCCAAACATAGCAATGTTTTTCAGGGATGTTGTGAAAAAATACAAACTGCAGCTTGAAAGCTTTAGCCCGTGTTTGAAAAAACCATAGTTGTTAAGAGGGTGGTGCAGCGCTGTAACAGGTCACCCGGGGAGGAGACAGATGCTCCATGTTTGGATATTTCCAAGGCTTGCTTAAACAAAGGTAGAGCTGAGTTGATCTAGTGTTGATAACAGTGGTGCTCTCAGTCCTCTCATGCTTCTGGCATGAGGCTGCATTATGTGACCTGCTGAGGTCACTTCCAAGCGCCATTTCTGTGGTCCTATAAAAGAACGTCCACAGGATATTTTACTACTACAACTGAAGCGCCTTCATTATGTGCTTGGCTTATTCCCAGCTCTGCTGATTCAAGACAGCAAAAGGATAAAGTCAGCACATGGTATTTACCAAAAGCATACAGTTTAAGCAGCCTCTTATGCTGAAGAATTACAAACCAGTGTTTCATGTAATGCAGAAGCTGACAGATCAGAAAGCCACTTTCTACAGCAGTAAGACCATGGATCATAAAACTGTTTGGTCTTGAACTTTCTCATTCGAGTATTAAAGCACAGTCTGCTGTAATTTCCATCACAGCAGCAGGAAACAACTTCAAAAGGTGCCCCAAAGGAGGAAAGACTATTTTTCATCAGAGGAGATTTACATTAATGCTCTCCACCAATATCCTTACAAGTGACTAATTTGGTTATGTGAACTTTGCTCATCACTTCTGCAGGCACGAAGGTAAGTTTAAGATTCACTTGACACTCTGGGGCCTAGAAGCCCCTACACTTCAGGTTCCTGCAGCCAGGAACACACAGCAAGGAAAGTGTTACTGGATGCTTATTCTGATACCTGCTCCAGCCACCATCTGCTTGCTCCTGCCAAGAATCACACACACCCCTCGGCATGACCTGTCACTGCCATTCTATACTTGCTGCAGCTTTCCTGCAAGGATTTAAAGGGACTCAAGAGATAACCGGCCGGGACTTCCTACTTCCTCAACGTGGCCGTAACTCACAGGATGAGCCGACAGCTCTCTCCTTCCCTCGGAGGGATCGTGGTCACTTCCCAGCCAAGCCGGAGCTGAGCCAGGAGCCAGGCAAGCACCTCTGCCATTCCCTTGGGTCCTCTGTCTTATCAATTTCCCTTCCAAGGAGCAGTAGCCATAAACTAAAACACGAGAAGTTACACCTTAACACGAGGAAGAACTCTACACTGAAGGTGGCAGAGCACTGGAACAAGCTGCCCAGGGGGTCATGGAGTCTCCCTCTCCGGAAATATTCATACACGTTCCTGTGTCACCTACTCCAGGCGACCCTGCGCTGGCGGGGTGGTTGGACCAGATGATCTCCAGAGGTCCCTTTCAACCCTAACAACTCTGTGAGCAGCTCGAGCACAGCGGGAACTGAACCACGCTCCGAGTCCCCGCAGCCACAGCCCCCGCCCCGCCGGGGAGCCTCGGTACGGCAGAGCAAGGCGGCTACAAACCCTCCGGACGAACCCCACCACAGAGCCCCCGCGGCAGGGAAACAACACCCAGGCCGCGCCGCACCCGGGCGGCCTCAGGGGCCTCCCCTCAGCGCTCCCCGGGCTCACCTTGCACTCGGGCTTCTCCTTGCCGGCCTCACAGAAGTTGACGGGCGCCAGGCC
>VWZT01002683.1:161398-184442 GCA_013397055.1 Pachycephala philippinensis
TGTGGAGTCTTCCCCACTGGAGATACCCAAGAACCATCTGAGTGCAATCCCGTGCCATGTGCTCTGGGATGATTGCGCCTGAGCAGGGAGGTTAGACCAGACGTCCCACTGTGGTCCCTTCCCACCTGTCCCATTCAGTGATCCTGTGAATGTCCACAGGTGATAGGAATGGTGCTCAGTGGCCATTTGGTGCCCCCGCACCCGGGCAGTCAGTCCCAGCGAAGCCTGGGTCCGCCAATCCCGGTCAGGCTGCACTGGCTTCATGCCTGTCCTGCACTCCTTGATCTTTTTAAAATAAATTTTGTCTTTTTAAAAATAAATTATATATATATTTAAAAATAAATTTTGTCTGGGCTTTTTTCGAGGTTTTTTTTTAATTCTCAAGGGTTTCACTGGGAGGAGGGAACCATTATGCCCAAACTCTCTTACCAACACCCTTGAATTCCCAATAGTTTTCAGTTCAAGAGTTCCTAAATGATGAAGGGGTTATTAGAATATAAAGTTAGTTTCAAACTACTGAAACAAAACAGGAGCTTCGTCCAGATGCAGCAGAATAGGTTGTCATTGGAGGGGGGGTAGAAGTGAGACTTATTTTTTACAAAAATATGAAATATTTCATGCAAAATATAATCTCTTTAAAATAGATAATCCAGTCTTTATTCCTCACTTCTCTTCCCATGGGCTCTTGTGGGGAAAGAATGCCCGACACAGCTAGGCAGGGAGCAATCACCGCTGAAGGCTGGGGTAGTCAAGGAGGCAGGATGGTCTCCAGACCCAGGTGTCGTGTGACCATGGTGTGATGTTGCCCATACCAGACCCTGAGCAAACAACATCCCCCTCTGGTTTTGGTCTTTTTAATTCTCATGGTTTTGATTTTTTAAATTCTCATGGGTGGACAACTCACCACAGTTTTCAAACTGAATTCTCGGGGTGAGACATACTGCTGGCTGAGTGGAGCTGGGGAGGAGGTGGGCAGGCAGGCAGACAGACAGATGTTGGCTGTGGTGGCTGTCCATTGCAGCTGAGCGTTCAGAACAACCCGTGTTGTCCCTGTTCCCTCCACACCACCGATGGCTGCTGTCATGTAGCACTGACANTGCCATGTGCTCTGGGATGATTGCGCCTGAGCAGGGAGGTTAGACCAGACGTCCCACTGTGGTCCCTTCCCACCTGTCCCATTCAGTGATCCTGTGAATGTCCACAGGTGATAGGAATGGTGCTCAGTGGCCATTTGGTGCCCCCGCACCCGGGCAGTCAGTCCCAGCGAAGCCTGGGTCCGCCAATCCCGGTCAGGCTGCACTGGCTTCATGCCTGTCCTGCACTCCTTGATCTTTTTAAAATAAATTTTGTCTTTTTAAAAATAAATTATATATATATTTAAAAATAAATTTTGTCTGGGCTTTTTTCGAGGTTTTTTTTTAATTCTCAAGGGTTTCACTGGGAGGAGGGAACCATTATGCCCAAACTCTCTTACCAACACCCTTGAATTCCCAATAGTTTTCAGTTCAAGAGTTCCTAAATGATGAAGGGGTTATTAGAATATAAAGTTAGTTTCAAACTACTGAAACAAAACAGGAGCTTCGTCCAGATGCAGCAGAATAGGTTGTCATTGGAGGGGGGGTAGAAGTGAGACTTATTTTTTACAAAAATATGAAATATTTCATGCAAAATATAATCTCTTTAAAATAGATAATCCAGTCTTTATTCCTCACTTCTCTTCCCATGGGCTCTTGTGGGGAAAGAATGCCCGACACAGCTAGGCAGGGAGCAATCACCGCTGAAGGCTGGGGTAGTCAAGGAGGCAGGATGGTCTCCAGACCCAGGTGTCGTGTGACCATGGTGTGATGTTGCCCATACCAGACCCTGAGCAAACAACATCCCCCTCTGGTTTTGGTCTTTTTAATTCTCATGGTTTTGATTTTTTAAATTCTCATGGGTGGACAACTCACCACAGTTTTCAAACTGAATTCTCGGGGTGAGACATACTGCTGGCTGAGTGGAGCTGGGGAGGAGGTGGGCAGGCAGGCAGACAGACAGATGTTGGCTGTGGTGGCTGTCCATTGCAGCTGAGCGTTCAGAACAACCCGTGTTGTCCCTGTTCCCTCCACACCACCGATGGCTGCTGTCATGTAGCACTGACAAAAATCTACTGAAAAAAATCCCCAACAAAAAAAACCCCACCCTGTAAGAGGGGCAGACATAAAAACTCTGTTTTGGTAATGTAGGAGAGGACATTGCTCAGATTATCATTTTACCTTTCCCTACTTCCTAACGCATTCCATCAGTTTGGGTTTGTGCAGCTTCAGAAACTCCAAATAACACCCTCTCATGAAAATTTTTTTTTGTAAATGCTGCATCATTTCCTCTAACTGCCTTGGTTCTCACAACATCTTTTATTTCATTTCTTCTATTTATTACATGGCTTGAGGGACACACCTGTTGCTCACACAATCCTAAAAAAGCCAACCTGTCTAGGGCAGGGTGAAGCTTCAGGTGGGTCAATTCACCAGATACAGGGTTGAGCATTTAAGCACCTAGACCACATAATATAGTCCTTAGGTAAGGTTGTTTTAATAAATTTTTGTGAATTTTTGACATTACACAAGCCATTCTTGAAGTTTGAGATAAATGCATGTTAATTTATAGCATATACATTAGGTATTTTTGAACTCTCCATATATTTAAAATATAAGTTGTTCATCTGCCTTTCTCATTCCAATTCCTACTTGTCTCATCCTGTAGATATCCTAAGAGCACAATTATAAGATCAAGCCTTATGACAAGCACAGCTGGAGAAGAAATCCCAGTTCCCTCTTTTTATTTAAAATTACTCATGGTTAGGATAATCAGGTTGTAAATGACCCAAGTTCAGTTTCTTTTCTACCACAAGGGAGTTCAAATGTATCTCCCATTTCCCAGGTTAATATTCCAAGCAAATTACTTTTGTGGGCCTAATTCCATTCCTTCGCATGAGAGAATATTTAAAAGCCTTTGCCCATCTAATCCTCCTCTTCCTTGAGAACGCTCCGAAAGCTGCGCCATGAGTAGGAGTTGCGGTGTATGCTTAAATGCTTTGTGATCTGCTTAAATCTCTCCTCTTGCTCTGCCTTCGTGACTGCAAAACCTGCTGACTCAGAGCTATTTTAAGGAGTGCTCTGCCAGTTGGTCCAAACAGCATTTCTGTGGATGTGGTGCCATATGCTATGATGTTCCCTCCTCACTGCTCTGCAAAGGTGATGTGGAAAAACAGGCTGTGTCATTTTGGAGCAACTATAACCATGGGTTATAATCCCAGGAATGGCCATGGTCCTTGAGATCCAATTTGAACCTAGGCAAAACCCATCGCCTCTAATTTAATGAGAAATTCAGTGGGAACTTGCTTGACAATTTCTCTTCTTGAATTCACTTGCTACAAGTTTTATAGCCATAGGTTAAAGTTCAGGGGGTGTGGTTTTCGTACTGGAAGAACAAGTATCACAGGTTTTGTCATCAGAAATTTCAAGGCTGTGCAAGATTGTGAAATAAAATACAGGGAAAAATACTGTTTCAGAGACTAATGAACCAACAGAAGCCAATGCAAAAGGACATTCTGTTTTTTAATTGATAAATTATTGTCATAAGAAAATACAAAGATAAGAATATAGAGCAGTTGGAAACTTCTGAGGAAGTAAGTGTCATGCCTTGAAAAGTGTTATCCCTTCTTTTTATCAGAAAATGTTGTGAATAACTTGCTATTCTTATGATGGTTCTCGCATTTTGCTGCTCATGTCTGGGCTTCAAGGGGTGCCTTCTTCATCCAAGTATTCACAGTTCTCACAGTTTAGCTCTTCATTTCAGAAACAAAGTCCTAAAAGTCCCTCATATCCTATAGCTTAGTGTCTAATGCCTTCTTCTAGCACATTCCCTCCTTTGCCTGGGGGCACTGCAACCTGCTTTTGTCACTATAGCGCCTTAGCAGCCAAGCTGTGGGGCTGTTCCACTTGCTGTGGAACAGACAAAATCCTTGCTGTGGCAGATGCAAGCACACAGTTGTTTCCCCCGCTACAGTTTACAATTCAGTTCCAATTTTAGTACCAGATGAACAAAATACTGCTCTGTTGCATAATGTTCAGGGTGCTAACTGGATACAACTGAAGTCCACTTTGCTGCTAATTGTCAATTCAACTTTTTTCTTTTTTTTTTTAACTTTAATATAAACTATCTGTTTGCAGCCTGGAACCCGAAGCTTCCCTAGCAACTAAAATACAGAGTTTTGTAAATAAGTGCATTCTTTTTCTCTCCTGAGGCAACCAGCACTAACAATGACAATTTCATATTTGTCTTTCATATTTGGGAGGAAATTCCCTGCTGTTAAGTAGCCCCTGCACTGGTAGATTGGCCATTTTTCTATGAAATGAGAAGTAAGGGTGAAGACTTCATCAGGTGGAGGTGGAAGTTGAAGTCCCAGATGGTTGTGCTAACAACCACTGCTGGTAGCAATTTCCACCCCCCGCCCCCACCAGGTGCATCAAATATGCCTTAGAACTTCTCAGGGATAAAACAGGTGAAGGCTCATAGTTTGTGAGGGTTGATGGTACTTTGACCTGAGGAAATTTGAGCAATGCCAGTCCTGCTAAGCATAAGGTACGTCCGTGAGCGATCTAAAGACAACCTTTAGGGAGCTTTGGGCCTGAAAGTGGAGAGGCCTGTGTTCCTCCTCAATGGGATGATAGTAGAGTAGGGTTACAGAAGAGCTATGGCTCTGTGCCTAAGGTGGGAGTCAAGCACCTTGAGTGCTCTAGTCCTTTGTGGATCTAAAGCTTCCATGGCAATAGCAACGTGGCACTGACCATGTTATGTCGGGGAGCAGAGGCATCACATGAGCAGCCCTTGGTCCATTCAGATGGATGGCAGCATCATCTGTGAGGTGCCAGGGCAGAGATCCTGCTGGTTTGCCTCCTTCTGAAGGCACAGTCCTCCTGTGGGTAGGTGTCGGCCTCCTGCAGCTCAGGACCACTGCTGTGCTGCAGCCTGTGACTACTCTGCAGGGCTTGGTGGAACGTGAGGTGTGCTTCTCCTTCAGGTCCAAGTAGAGCTGCAGTCTCTCAGGAAAAACGTGTCCTCTCATACAGAAGCCACATCATTACCTAAGTAAACAAGGCAGTGTTCTGAGTAGTCACAAGGTGTGTAGACACTCATCTGGTTGTGCCATTGTTAATTTTGCTTGATTTTTATGACATGCAGGTCTGGTTTTGTGTCTTTTTTTTTTTTTTAAATCTCTTTTCAGGCATTAGATTCAGCAATTCCTGTGATTTTATGACCAATTTCAAATTAATATTTAACATAAATTCTTTCAGGCTTTTGGTATGCTATGGAGGCCTATGTCCTTTTTTCCCTCTGTTTCACAGGGCACTAGAAACATGCAATCAGTCCAATGCCTGACTCTAAGTTAAAAAGAAAAAGGAGTGAATGAATAAAATAGGCAAAGAAGAGCTCTGTCAGGTAGAAACAGCTAATGAATTACATCTAAAAAGAAAATGCTGAGACATTTAAAGCTAAATTCAGCTCAGCTGATGCCTTTGCCTGAACAATGGGGTAGAGCTTTCAGAGAAATGAGTGTGCCGAGAGGGACATGGTGATGCCTTGCACCAAACACAAGCCAGACTCCTCCAGGAGGGAGAGGGGACACGTGGCACCAGCCAGAGCAGCCTGAGCACTCCGGGCCTTGGGAGCAGCTACATTTATGACTCGTTTCAGCTGTTGCTATAGGTAAGGTTTCTGTGAGGTCCCTGGTGAGTTTTAAACCGGCACAAAAGGAAGTGTAGGAAGATTGCTGCCTGCCTGGCTCACATCTCCCATGTTTGGAGGGGGTCTGGTTCAGGCTTCACCAATTAGTGTGTAAGAATATAATGCTGTTAACATCAGTATGAATTACAGAGACTGCAAAAAAACCCAAACCCTTATACTGTAATGTGTTTGTGGATAAAACAAAGGCAAATGCTTTCTTTCTATAGCTCTATGACCCCCAAATCAATTGAGCTAATTACCTGTTCAGCAGTAAGCATGATTGAGTAATAGTTTTACTGTCAGCTTAAATGTGCAGCTTATTTAAGTTTTCAAGCTTAAATATCATTCTTAGTGGTCACTGATTTCTATCAACTGGGAAAAGAAGAATCTGTTGTGGACTTTTTTCCTCCGAGAAGAGACTGCTCAGGATCTTTGACAGGAGTTAAATTAGATCTTTTGGGAAAAAATAATTTTAAAAAAGTATTGTACTGTGTTTCTAGCTCATAAATGGGAACACACAGAGACCATCTGCTTATTAGCAGTTAATCTGTGGTCCCGTTTCTGAAGTGTTCTGTCCTTGCCCTGTATTCTCCCATGGCATGACAATAATCACACTTGTAATCAGCCACATTCATTGATAAAGGTCTTTACCCAAGGCCAGTTCCTGGTGGTGAATTTTGCACTTCAGATTGTGAGAAGCCTTCTGGAACAGCACAGTGAAGGCTGCAGAGCTGATCTGGGATGTATCTGCTGGAAATCTAGACATGAAGGCATCAAGGCAGTTAAATCCTTCTGAGACTCCTATTTTTTCCACTAATTTCAATTGAGAATTATGTTCCAAATTAGGAGCTGGGTATTCAAGTACATTGAGTTTGCACTGTGCTCCTTAGGTCTTAATTCAGTCCTTGAATTTTGTAAATGGTATTATGGGTATTTATAGAAAGAATATTTGTAGCAGTGATTTCCCCCCACCAGTGCTACAGGAATTGCTTTGTCACATGTCTGGCACTGCCTGGTATTCAAGTCTCTAACAAGGACTTTATGGCACTTCATAAGAAGCACTGTTTAGAAAGGGAGTTTCTGCATAATCCCTTCTGTTCCTGGAATTTTATGCCCTGAAGTATGAGAAAGGTTATCTGTTGTAACTTTTAAGCCTGCTTTATCCATGTGATCTAAGTGTAACTATGATTGTTCCCCTGAAAGACTTAAGCCTTTTTAGATTTCAAAATATTTTGGTCTTGGGTATGAAATAGTGTAATTACCTTGTTAAATACATGATGAATTATGTAAGAAAATTTGTTTGTTTGTTTATTTGTTTTCTCCAAATTTGGAGATTCTGAGTTTCATCCCCTACTCCTGGTATTGAAAAAAGGGATAGAGGGCAGTGCCCAGTTGCCCTACCTTGCATCACCACAGTTCTCTTATGATTACTCCTTACACTAACCTGTCTTGGGGAAAAACATCAACCCTGGTAACAGTCAGGCTCTGAGGAACATTCCTACCAAAATAAAAAAATCCTGAGCTGACTAAAATTGTTCTTTAATACACAAGATTTTCAAATAGTGAAGAACCTGGGGTTGGGGCAAAGCAATGTTGGAGTGACAGTGAGAGTGATACCCCCTGGGATCAAACCTGTGTTGAAATAGATCCATGGGAACCACCAACTAAAATGACAGATAGGTTATCTTAAATTGCATCAGGCTGGTACCCTACAGAGATGTTACAGAAACACCTACGAGTTGCCTTTGTCCTGTCAGGCACTTGTTGTGGTGACAGCTCTGTGGGACTTGTGTTCCTACATGCAGAGGTGGGTGGGACTGCAAGCATCCTCCCACGGATCCCACTGATGGGAAGGTGGCCTGAGCAGTCCCGTGGCCAGGCCAGCCTTCAGCTGAGTGTTCCAACATTGGGAGCACTGGGCTCAGCCCCTGCCAGCAAACGCTGGTCTATGTGGCCGATTCCTGCCTCTCGCGCTGGGGTCAGAGCAAGTGGTGCATGGCAGGAGAGGAGTGAAAAGATCATGAAACAAGCAGCTATCAACTGGTGACTTGTGCTGGGAGGCAGCAGGTGAGTAACCTTGCTCCATTTTATGCTAGTGCTTCACCTGCAAGTGCCTGCTGTGAGTGAAATTGCCTGGGCTGGTGCTGTCCTTTATCAATTTCACTCTCAGCAGGCTCCCCAGGTGAAGCATTTCATTGTGGGAGTCAGACTCTGCTTTCTCCTTGACAGCCTGAAATAGAAAATGGAGAAAGGAAAGAAAGTAATAAGTGGAGAAAAGCAAAAGCAAAGCAGAGAACCACAAAAAGCAGGATGTGTGTTAAATGGTAATGGTAATTCAGTGCACCCAGCCCTTTAAATTGGGGAGAATTTGACACTGAAAGGAGTTTTACTTAGCTCTTTCAAGCTTGGCGCTAAGAAGTAAAAAAAGTGAAAGGACATTGCAATTAGAAGTGAAAAATTATGGTGAATAATATTATGTTTAAAATACCACGTAAGATGATGTGGGTAGAACTAAAAGATAATTTTCTTGATCATCAGCCTAACAGAGAATTTTTGTAGCTTTTTCTGGGAGAAATCCAGGCAAAAATTCCTTTCTCCTGTTTTTCTGAATTCTGCATCTCCGATTTATATGCCTTGTTTTTTGTGGGTTTTGTTGGGGTTTTTTTTGTTGCCCTTTCTTAAGAAAATCAGTGTTGCTGGTTTCCTGATGCCACTTCCCTTGGCTTCAGAGAGAAATTCAGCAGCCAAGATGAGAACTGTGCAAAATCAGTCTCTGCATCTGATCATCTGATTGCCTGTTACTGGGGAAAGAAATGCATTGGTTCAGGGATGGGGATGTCAACACAACTTTGAGGTTTCCAGACTCATCTCTTTCCAGTCATTTACATCCTAGGGCTTACTGGGAGTGGGGGACAGCACAGAGCCAAAGCATTTGAGCTGGTTGCTGGCTCCTAGAGGAATTGCTTGCATGGAGACTAGGAGTCTGATTGGAGACCCATAAACATCCTTCTTTAACTGCAGTGAGCTTATACCTTGAATCAGGTCCCTGCATGCAGCAGGGAATATGGGGAAGTGATGCCTGTACCTCCTGTAGGATACACCCCACAGCACCAGAAACTCTGTCCTAGATACGTGTTCATGAGGCAATTACAATGTGTAGCCCATCCCTGAAGTTTTGTGGATAAAGAGCAGCTTTTTGCTCCAGTGACATGAGGCGTGTGCAGCTGTACCTGGTGGCTTGTGATTTGCTGCTGGTTAATGTGGGAAAACTGGATGAGAGGCAGCTGCTGCTGGAGGAAGGTGATCTGAGTGGAAAAGATCACAAACCAGCAGAGCTCTTGAGTTTCAGGAGAGGAGGGAGCAAAAGCAGTGGACTAATGAACTTAAAGCAGAAGACTTCAACACACTGAAAGAATTGGTAAATGCAGTCTTGTGGAAAGGAATTTTAATGGGAAACGGAGCCCTGGAGAACTCTTGGCTCCTAAAAGAGGCGCCGAAGATGGGATGAAAAACCTCTCTGATGCAGGAGGCTCCCAGCAGGAATGGGGAGAGGCCAGTATGACCACCTAGGAAGATGACCTGACAGTCAAAAAGGTGCTATAGAAGGTGGCTTGTAGGCAGGCAGTACAAGGAAGGCTTCTGACACTGTCCCATATAACTCTTTCATGGGTAAACTAGGGACATGTGGTCTTCACCAAACTACTGCAGAGTGGGGCAAAAAGGAGGCAAGGGATCAAGCAAGTATGTGGAAGATAGAAGAGGAAGAAAGCTGTGGAGAGAGAAGGTGGCACAAAATGGGGTAACTTTGCTTCCTCTGAGAATAACAAAATAATGTCCAGACTGAAAACTTAGCACAATATTACACATCTAGTGTTGTAGTTTCATGGAAATGCCTTTGCCTGCTTAGCAATGGTGTGTGACTGTAAACAGAACCAGACTTGCTGGATCAGGCAACACAAACCTGCCTGTCTTGGGGTGATGGTATGGTAATACTCTATTTCCCTATTGTCTGCTTTATGCCCAGAAATGGGTCCCATAGCTTTAAGCTGGATTCAGGGGAGGGGGGTGAGAAGCCGAGTGAATTCTTCAGTGCGGTTTGTGTTCAAGGACACACACGCTCCCTCGTATTGCTCGGCTCTACTTGCAGCAGGAGAGAGTTTTTTTCCTGCTGCTGGCCAAATTATGAGCTGAGGCAAGAGGTTTTTTTCCCAGGACTGCATACCGGCACACCGAAATCCTCTGGTAACTTCGTCTTCTGGAGCTGTTCGGCCTGGCTGTGATCCGAGAACCAGACCATCGGACCCCGTGGACCGGCGGGGGGGTGCGGGGATGCCACATCCNTGCGGGGATGCCACATCCCGGCCTCCGACCTCGGGAGGGGCCCAGCCAGCTACAGAGGGAACACTGAATCCACCAGCTTTCTCCGCATCGAGGAGGTTTAACATTTTAACAGTTACTCATTTTTCCTGTGCCCTGCCGGCACTTCGTTTGTTAAATAAATAGTTTTTTTCACTTTCCTCCAAGAAATTCCTTTTGTATCAGTGGGGGAGGGAGTGCTGAAAACTTGTCTTTGGGGGAGACATTCATTCCAGAGCGTTTTCCTCCTAAATTTGTCTCAAACTGAAACAATGCCCTATGCCGACAAAAATATTAAGATCCTTTGCATGAAGCTTTTTGTTTTCCCAAGTGAGGGAGAAAAACAAGCAAACCTACTGCACCTCCTCCCATAATGAATTCCCTTTTATATTTGGGAGGGTGGGGTCTCTAAGCACCCAAATTTGAATGATTAGAAACAACCAAGAGGTACATTTTTCTACTGGGTAGACTGCAAGAGGTGGTTTTGCCAGCTCCCACGCACAAACTGGTTTAATAAGGTTATATGGCCTCATTTGCAAATAAACTTCTTTCTTAGGTGCCCTCATTGCCCTTTTCAAAGTGACACATTAGGAGTGCTTAGATATTTCAGGAGAAAGAGAGCACCAGGAGCAGTAGGTCCTCCTATTGATTTTTGTGTAAGTTCTCTGCTGAGATAATTTTAAAAGTATCACATGCTTTAAAAATTCTTTGTAAATATGTCCGAGTCAATAACAGGGTGGAGGTTAGTGTAAAACTTAATTAAATTAGCAATCAATGGGATTAGAATGTCAAAAGTTGATGTAAAACACTAGGTAGGGGAATTATTATCTCTGCTATTTTGTGTTATGAATTCATTGTAAACTAGAGGAATACTGGAAATTTAAAATTACATGCTGATTTGTGTCTTCCATATCTCAAAGATAATAAGGTTATGTAGAATACAGATAAAAACAAAACTGCCTTTTCAATTTATGATTGGTGGGAAGAAGGTTGATCAGATATGAAAAAATCTATGCATGTTATTTACATAGGAAAGAGATGGAAAGGCTTGGGAAGTTCTGGTGAAATGAAGATGGCTCTCTCAGTGACCTTTTCTCTCTGGAAATTACAGTATGTTCCCTGGGAAGTTTACTTGCCATGCTATGTATGGATCACTGCGCAAATAGGCAGGAACAGAAAACAGAGGCGGTAATGAAAAGAATCACCTGACATAAATCTGCTAACAATGCAAATCTCAGTATACCAATAGTGAAAATCATCTCTAAACGCTCCTACATGGTGGGTGGTCTGAAAAGGTTACGTGGCACTGCTCAGAAAGAGGTGTTTGTTTGCTGTTCTTGGCTTTGGATGAGCAGGAACACAGTGCAGTGCTGCAGAGAAAATTAAAAGTAACACAACCCAAAACCTGTCAACACCAAGAATTTTGCAAGTCAGCTTTCTCTTTCAGTTTCGATGGTCTCCTAAATAGCATGACTTTGCAATGTGTAGAACAGTCATACTCCTAAATTAAAATAATAGGAAATTTAAGTGTGGAAAGGGTAATTACTATTCTGACATTACATGGTGCTGCAGCTGTGTTCACAGATACTGAAACTGGCTGCACTGGCCAGTATGTTGTATGTTGGATGCCTGACAACACTGTTTCAGCAAGGATCAGCTTCCATACTGATCCTCCTTCATATAAATGAGTAAGTGCAGAGTGGTAGTCTGGCAGGCTGACAGTGCATCTGAGACAGCAATCTATGGATTCCTATGGACTGTAAGACCTCTTAGTACTGTATTTGTGTCTGAAGCATGTTGAGTGCTTCAGGAGTTTTTCAACCCAACAAAAAAAAAAGAAAGAGCAATCTGTGGTGACTTGGCCTGCCAAAAATGGTGAATCTGGAAGCAATTACAGGAAATCAACAGCTGAGCCTGCTAGTGCCTCAGCACCTTGGGTGTGGTGGGAAAAGCTTTGTAAAGGACACAATTGTATTTGTGTGATCTGGCAGAATGGAAAATACACACAGCTGAATATGCAGCCTGTGCATTCATTAATTCAGGTTGGGTGACATGTTTGGATTGCAGCAAGTTGTTTATGTAGTGTTGCATTGATTGTTTACAACTTCTCCTAAAATTCCATCAGTGCTAGTGAAGTAGGCAGTACCTACACTCAGAACTTCACATCAAGAAATGAGATTGCAGAAATGTTGGTTAGATGGCATCTTGGAGATCAGCCCACTTGAAGCAGGACTACCACCACTGTTAGGTCAGCTGTGCCTTTATCTGGCCAAGTTGTAAAAACCCTCCAAGGCAGGAACTGCCACCACTTCCCTGGAGCACCTGGTAAAGAAAGCTTTCCTAATAGCAAGCCTGAGCCTCCCCATCTGCCATATGTGTCTGTTGTGCCTTGTTACAGTCCCTGAAACCACCAAGAAGGGTTTGGGTCTGGCATCTTTGTACCTTCTTTTCAGGCAGACTTAGGCTGCTGTTCCATCACCATTTGGGCTCCCCTTCACTGGGGAAAACAAGCCCAACTCCATTCACCTTTCTCATGCTGCATATGCACTTCAGACACCAGACCATAGTGGCATCCCTCAGCTAGACTTTTCCAGTGTTTTTCACATCCCCCTTGAGGCAAGAGTCCCAAAACTGGATGCTGTACTCCACCTGCAGACTTACAAGTGCCATGCAGATATCCAGTTCAATCTGTTGGCCACCCTCCTCCCAGCACTCTGATCATGCAATCTGCATTTAGTTATCTGCAATAAGGTCATATTCTAGTCTCATAGTCCTCTTGTCACCCACCATAGCCCCCAGGTCCTTTTCAGCAGAGCTGTTACTTCACAGCTTGAGGTTATTCTGTCCCACATGTGGAACTTTTTAATGTCTCCTTGTTGAACTTCATAGGATTGCTGAGATTGCTGCTGCGGTAGAGGTACATGGTTCTTGCACTTGCTCTTCTGATTTTTCACATTTTTAGAGAATACTGGTGACATAACAACATAGCTCGAGGCACTAGCAACTCTTTCAGTTGCTCACAGCCCCCAGAAGTGTCTTAGCTCCTATCAGTGACACAACATACCTTGATCTCACAGGAACACCGAAAATCTCTTCTTTGTTTTCTTGATTTCCCACACCCACCTTTGTTTTTCTTAAGCTTCACATACTCATCATCATTCATTTCTTTTTTATCGAGATTTTTTTTTTCCTGAATGGTGCCTACTTCTGCTGGCAAGCCAGTCCTGGCCCTCTCTCTGTCACTAGCATGGAGCATTAGTGGTGAAGGTCCCAGGCAAGAGCAGCTCCTGTGGGTGGGGGAGTGCCTGTGGGAGGTCATGGCCATGGCCCACTGCCCTGTCTCCTGCTCTTTGCTCCCTCACCAAGCCAAGTAACAAAGCATTAGTTCCTGACAAGCAGATGGGGATGAATTGGCAAGGAGCCCGGATTCCTTATAACTTAATCTCTGTCTACTCAGCTGTAAGTAAAGAGAGTTTTGTCTCAAAAGAACATGATTTCTTTGGCTTTGCCACCAAATATTTGCTCACTGACATATTTTTATTCTCACACTGTTTTCCCGAGAGAAGAAATGGGTAGTTAGATTTCCAGCTACTGTGAAAAATTATCCGTGGGCAAGGGAGGATGGATGAGAGGCCATTCACTAAAAGGCAGGTTACTTCTGATGAGCATATTGTACCAATTACAAGCTATTTTTTCTCTCTGTAAAATGCTATCCTTCCTCAAATATTATAACAGAAGGAATTCAAGGCGTAGAGAAGCATGGTCTTCCATTTACTCCAAGGAAATAATGTTGAGCTAGATGAGTTGAGGAATTTACATAGAGCGATTATGAAGTTTCATGGTAGGCTGCTCTGAGGATTTTTGGACAATACCGAGAAACTTTACTGCATGAAAGCCTATTTTGTAAGGAATGGACAAAAAATTAAATTAACATTAAGCTGTCAAGTAACATCATATTGCAATGTGCAAGATGTCATAATCATATTCCTTTACCTAGCATATAGCAACAAACCTTTAAACATCCATAACCTCTTTCTTTGTCAGACAAAGTGCAAACGGTCATTTAGTTTTTCTCCCTTGACCGTCTTTTTCAATTCTTACAGAACTGGGAGAAGGAACGGACACATGTAACTCCTGCAGAAGCTACAGGTGGGATGTAGCCCAAAATCCACACAGGAACATGAGATGTCTTCCCTCTTCCCCAGCTGCCCACTTTTTTGAATAAATTGCTGAGTGAAGGCGTAAGTGTTGGCTGGCAGTGAGTGATTGGCAGGTATGGAGATTCTACTACCTGCCATCAAGCCAAGGTTGAAGCCAGGAACCTAATCATACAAGTATATCAGATATTCCTGATATGTCCTGAAAGTTTCCCAGCAAAGGCAATAGTTTCCATTTTACCTGTCTGGTAAGATTCAATCCTCCCCTGCCAAGAATGGAGAGTTCCTGATAGACCCGTCCTAGGTATGAGTGAGAACAACTCCTGCAAAAAGAATCAGGCTTTGAACTCATGGGTTTTGCCAGGAGCCTGCTTTCTCCCAGAGAGGAGTGATATTTTTTTGGTCAGGAATTTTTGGTCAGAATATTTTTTGGATTCAGGCAATCATGATTCAGGAATGCATGGGGCACTGAGGGCTGGCAGGAGCATGGGAAAAGCTGGCTCCATTCCTGGGGCTGCATGCTTTTCCTGTGTGTAGCAGGAAACCTGTGATGTAAATTATCCATGTGTCTCAGGGCTGAGAGCAGAGGGCACCTGACAGGGCACTGTCAAAATGAAGATCAGGTGCCAGTGCTGCAGGTAGGCAGACAGCAAAGACCCAACCACAGAGGGCACCCACCATCTCTTGCTGGTGCTAGTCGGGGCTATATTTAGAAGCTTTGGTTAATGAGTAAAAGATACATGAGAAAATAGCTGCTACTTCTGTGCATAGTAATGGTGCTTGGTGCCAAGAAGCCATGCCTGAGGCTATCCTGAAAACACTCCTTGAGCACTGTACCATGCCTGTTCCCTGCTCCAGCACTGCTCTCCTCCACAGCCTTGGCAGCCCCAGCAGAAGGAGAAGGCTACACCAGCCAGCAAGCCACCACCCTGCTTTAACCTCAGCAGTGCCTGCTCGGAGCGGAGCAGCCGTGCGTGTCTACCCCATGCTACCAAACAAAAGGCTGCCAACCCTCTCTGGACATTGGGCTGGCCCCTGAAGTGGCTGCTGAATGCTCCCTCACTGCCTGTTGATAAGCTTTGGTGCTTTGCAATTCCCCTTTCCAATTACTGGCCCTGCTCCCAGCGCTGGCTGGGCCTGGTGTGTGCCGACAGCCTGGCAGCAACACAGGGACTGTGGGGCTTAGGGTGGAAAGAGGTGGGAGAAACGGTGAGCCAGAGCAGGGACTTGCATCAGTCACTGCGAGGGCATCATCTCACAGCTGCCTTTTGCAGAAGCCCTTGGAGGTGCCTGCTTGACTGAGGATGGAGTCATCGGGATGAGCCATGCAGAAGCAGCTCTTGTAAGTGTTGGGACAGGGACTCGGTGAGTATCCAGGCAAGGGATGTTGTGGCATGTGGATGCTGAGGCCAGGTGACACACAAATATCTTTCTGAAATGGCTTGGGTAGAATTGACCGTTTTGGGAGCATGGAAACAGAGAGGGTGAGCCCTGCTACCCTTTTTTCTTTACCTGCATTGCCATATTGCTGAAAGAAGCTTGGGGGAATTGTCCATAGAAATCTAAAGATACAACAGTTAAATACCAACACTGCTATTCTAGGTATTGTGGGTTTGATGTTTTCCCTTATCGTAGGTACATTCCCATTTCTATAACATCCACGGAAAGTGATCTAAAGCTCCAGAACTGACCTTCTGTGACTCTGAGTCAACAAACAGTGATCCTGCAGTCATCAGCTATCTGCTGGCTTATTCACAGTGGCACTGACACGAAGCAGTGTGCCCAGTGAGAATGTCTGGTGGAAATTCCAGCTGGCATTAGGCTGGAACCCTCCCCTCATCTCTTCCTGAAGCAGGTAGAGCACTGCTGTGTGCCAGACATCCCTATGGCATGTTTTGTACCTGAGACTGCTTTGCAAGTAGGAGAAATCATGGTGGAGCTTGTGCAGCCAGAGTCGCTCTCAAGGGATGGATGAGCAACCTGTGAAATGTACAGAGCAAAAGTGGGGAGTTGGCATCTTCATTTCCCCACTTCCCCAAATTCCCTTTTCCTGGGAGCTGGGCTCCTCACCCAGGCTGGCACTGAGGTTTTATTGGTGTGAGACTGGGATCCAGCTCAGACTGCCACTGCAGGGACTGCTCTTCCCAATTAGCTCAGAAGACAGGTCTCCAGAGGGACAAGGGGCTTCTCACCAGGAGAAGGAGCTCTCAAAGTGTCAGCTCAAAAGCAAATCCTATCTAAGTTGAGAACAAAGAGACTGCTGAGACTGCTGGATGGGTTATGATTTTTAATATTCTAAAGGGATACCTTTCTGAAAAGATTTTTATTAGAAACAAAAAACCAAACGCGAATATGAGCAAATCATGAAGATCCAGTCTTGGCTTAGAAAGAAAAGAGGTAACATGCATGGCCCGGCAACTATCCTAAAACCCCTGTGGCAAGCAATAATCTTGAAAAAGCCAGTGCAAGCTATGTTTTCAATTTATAAATTAAATGTGTTTAAAATTTATGAACTTTGACTGCACGAGTAACTACTTCATTAGACTTTAGGGCTGCATGTTTCCTTGGCTTTTTTCACGGTAAAGTAAAACACATTTCTAATAAACATGGAAAGAGATTCCAAGCTAGAGTCACTACTTTTATGTAAAGGACCCTCCAGACTCATTAAAAAAGTTTACCACCTAAATAAAGCAAGCACATTGTAATTCTTTAACTCATAAAGTTGGTAATATACACAGAATATTAGCCTACTCTTACATGTACACTGCTTGGTATCAATGAATGACATACAGTAAGGGGTTTACTATGAGGAAATTAGCATATAAAACTATGTTTTGGTAAGTCTTAGACTGAAAGACGAACTCAAGGAACAAGAGGATGTAGGTTGGGCTCTGCTCTGATTTGCTGAGTAAGCATGGAAAGTTATATACAGATACTGAGCCAAAGTTGTAGCTGTAACCAAAATCACTCTGTTTCTCCTAGTTTATATCAACTGTGTAGACCCCTTTGACAGTCAGTGGTGGGAATATGAATGGAAGTACAGTGGTGTCTGCACCATGCATTGGCCCACAACATGAGGCTATGGCTCAAAGATCTGGCACCATGCACTTCCTCTTCCCAGCACTGGTGCATCCACAGCTAGAGTTCTGGGACTTCTGCCTCAAGGGGAATGTGAAAAAACTGGAAAGCTCCAGCTAAGGGCTGCCACCATGGTCCACTGTCTGGAGTGCAGATGAAGTGAGAGAGAGGTGGAAGGCGCTGGGCTTGTTTTTCCCAGGGAAAGGAAGCCCAAAGGGTGATGGAACAGGAGCCCTGAAGAGCAGGTGTGCTTGAAGAGCTGGTACAAAAAGGACAAACCCAAACCCTTCTTGGTCATGTCAGGGGACTTAACAAGGGGCCACAGGCACACATGGCTGATGGAGATATTTGATTTAGCCTTTTCCATCAGATGCTCCAGAGAGGTGATGGTGGCTCCTTCCTTGGAAGCTTTTTATGACTTAGCTAGATAAGGCTGATTTAATGGTGTGGTGATTGTGGAAGTCCTGCTCTGACAGAAGATTAGACCAGGTGAGCTCCAGCAGTCCCATGCAACCAACATTTCAGTGATTCTATGGTTCCTTTTCCCAGAGCAACACAGAAGCCTGTCCCAAACTATCAGCCAGTTCACCTGGTCAGAAGGAGAGGGCAGCCCTGCCAAATGCCATCTCCCGAGGGCTGGTCTCAGCCTAGGACTCACAAGGGTGCATTAGTCAATGCTGGGGTTCAGAACCCAGTTTGCAAACAAACCTGTCAGCCTTAGCTAGACAGCGTCTTAAAGTCATTGATATCTGACTTCCACACGGCTGTGCTTTGCAGTAAGCACAGCTCAACGTACTTGTGCATGTCAAAGTAGCACACTGGCACAGTCTTTGGTCTTCAGAAATCATCTTTCAGCAAGAAGTCATTATATTTTCAAGTCCAGTGATGAAAAATCCCTCATCAACTTTTACTCTGCCTTAGCAGACACTTTAGCCTTTATGTGAAGCCTTGTTTGTGTAATTTGCATTCAGTTGTACTCCTGCATTGGAATTAGTCAAATGAGAATCACAGGCTTAGCTTTTTCTGGTTAAAACTCTCCTCTGCAGAAACCCTTTCCTGGCTGTCATTAGGAAACTGTCCCTGACCCTTCTATGGTCTCAAAGCTGACACAGCCAGTTCTCTCCCTACCTCACAGCTTCCTTCCTTTTAGGCTACAGGGGTGCTGAAAGTAACACTGGAAATCTCACTTCACAGTTTCTTGCATGACAGCAAGCAACAGAAGCCACCCAAAAGAGCACCTTTTCCTGAGGCAGCTCTCACATGTTTGCAAAAAGGGTGGGGTTGCTGACCAAACAGACCTGTTCTCTCTCTGATTAATTTGATACTAAGACCATATGGGCCTCTGAGCTGGTCCCCACTCCCTAGAGCTTTTGTTTGTGGATATTGCATGTTCCTTAGGAAAAACAAAAAAAACAAACCAAAAAGCCCAAAAAAACCCAAACCCCAATGATTTTACTAAGTGAAACAAGCAGGTACGGTAGTGCTGCAGATGGTGCTAGTAAAATTGTAATAGTGAAAGTTGGCAAGACTCAAGCAGCCTTTGTATTAATTCTCTGGAGCTTCAGGTAGAGCCTAATGTAATTACTTGCTTTACTTTGTAGCATTTTAAGAGAGAAGTGTGTGTTTTAAAAAGTTACATTTCCAAATAAAGTGGTCAGGTCTGGAGAAGACAAAGTGCCTGATTCTGGTCCCTCTGAATTCAATAGCAAAACTCCCGTTGACTCAAATCAGAGCAGGATTATGTCCCAAATCTAAGAACTAACGGCAAACAGACTTGTGCAGTTTTTTAATTCACTGTCCAGGCTACCAGTTTGTAACTTTTCCCTATTTTTTATCCACATGAAGTTCCAGACGGCTTGTCTTTCCTCAGCTCCACTGGCTGTGTCTGAATATTAGAGCTGAATTTTTTTTTTCACATGAAGACACCTGCTTTGCAGACATCTCAGTGTAAGCGGGTGAGTCCGGAGATCCTGAATCTCACCCACACAAACACAGTGATTTCATTCAAGAAATAATTGTGTCATGCTTTTCATAGAATTACAGAATATCCTGAGTAGGACAGGACCCACAAGGATCACTGAGTCCAACTCCTGGCCCTTCACAGGACAACCGCAAGAATCACACCATGTGTATGAGAGCATTGTCCAAATGTTTCTTGGACTCTGTCAGGCTGGTGCTGTGACCGCTTCCCTGGGGAGCCCATTCCGGTGTTCAACCACACTCTGGGTGAAAAACCTTCCTAAAACCCAACCTAAACCTGCCCTGACACAGCTTCATTCCATTCCCTCGAGTTCTGTCACTGGTCATCAGTGGGAAGAGATCAATGCCTGCCCCTCTGCTTCCCCTTTGGAGGAAGTTGTAGACCACAAAAATGTCAGTTATTTCAAAATTCCCCAATTTGTCAAAATGCCACAAATTTAATTTTCCTCAGTAGATTCAAAAGCCCTAAACATTGAAGTCATTGACATTGCTCCAAGAAGAATAATTTAAAGTGTTTGGGTGATTGCTGGGAGGAGTTTTTGATTTTTTCTGACTGTTTATTTTTGTGATCGATTAAGGCATGAACTAGGATTAACTTTCTTGTTGAAAGCAAGCACATGATCTTTAAAACCTGCCTCTAATTAATTGAATTCTGTCAACCAATGTTGTTTACAAACTCTCATCAAAAGTTAGGCAAGGCTGGAATAGGTCTTACCAGCAGCCTTTTCCAAGCTGCAGTTGATAATATTAGTAAACACTATTTGATCAGCAAATTACAAAATAACATGGATCTATTGCTTTTATTTCTTGGGTTTGGCATGTAACATATAAAGACAGCACTGGTGGGAACCATTTTTAACTCAGATGTCCAAAACCATCTTACTGTACATTTTTTTCTTTAACTAGCTTGTCATTTAAAACTTTTTCCAAAGTACCTGCTTTCTGAGTACATGTATGTCTTCCCGATTTTCACTTAATGCCTGAATAACAAGAAAGAGTATCTGAGCTGTCTTTGTCTCTGCCATGCTTTGACCTCACCATGCTGGTTGACAATAAAGCAGCCAGAAGTTATAGAAGGCTGAAATGCACCAAGATCCTTGCTCTGCCTAAATGTTGGCTTAAGAATTAGTCCCCAGACCCCCCTCTACATCAAATGGTACACGAAGGAGCCTTCCATGGCCATCTGGTGCCAGACAGAGGCTTCTCCTATGGTTCCTATGAGGAATGGATTTTCCAGCACCTTGGCTCGCCCTGTGTTTTCTATTCAAGCGTTTATGGTCTCTAATCAGCACCTAACTTGCCTGTACTGGAGTTTGTCCCACACCTACAGTGGGATTTTCTTTCGGGCTTCTCCTGGCCTGCTTTCAATCTCTGGGGTCATGTGCTTCCAGAGCGAGATGGAAAGCACATTTTATTAAACGGCTATAAACCCCAGTAAAGCTGCACTGGCTTTTGGTAATTTCAGTCCGATGAACCACAGGGTTTATTCTTGAGGTTTTCTTATTGATTCTCTACAGCCTCTGTAGGAGATTCCCTTTGAAGATGAGGAAAACTGTCCTGAGCTTGAGGTGGCACATGCTCCAGCTGAGACTGGTGGGAACTCTCACCTGCCTTGGCTTTGTGTGCCCTATCTACCGAGACCTCCTCCACACCTTAGGAAATGCATCAGCATTGACTCTGGGTGTGACATCCGGGGCTCTCCCACACCACATGGGCTCTAATGCCAGAGGACCCCTTTAAAAGCCAGTACACCCTTAGGTATCCTCCAGAAACCAGGGCCTCACTGCTCTCAGGCTGTTGTGCTTCTTCCCATTGGCTTCTTTCCTCCCTCCTCCCCACACCCGGCCTTGTGTAGGGAAGACTATCCCTGAAAACAAATTAAACTGGAGCACGTACACCAGCACCCTTATTTTTGCCAGAAAGCAATATTCACTCCCGTGACATGTGCCAAGGAGCTGCTGGGAAGCTGGAAGGCTGCATAAGTCCCTGGGACTGCCTGTACAAACACAGGTTGTTACGATGTGCCTGCAAAAACTCATGAACTTGGGGACATGGAAACGCCTGCTGGCCCCTGGGGTTCAGACAAGAAGAACAGAGGGACATAAGGGTCCAGAAAGACGCTGCAGCAGCGTCCTGCCAGCCAAGCCTTCCACACTGCAGGGCCCTGAACCTCTTTCTCCCTCTCCTCCTGCAAGCCCTGACAGCTGAGAAAGTGTCTGGTAAACAGGAGCTTGGTGACCTTTTTACAAGGATATGTAGTGATAGGAAAAGGGGCAATGGGCAATGGCTTTAAACTGAGAGGACAAGTTTAGATTAAATGTCAGGAAGAAATTCTTCACTGTGGGGGTGGGGGGACACTAGAACAGTCCCCAGAGAAGCTGTGAATGCCCCATCCCTGGAAGTGTTCAAGGCCAGGTTGGATGGGGCTTTGAGCAACCTGGTGTAGCAGAAAGTGTCCCTTCCCATGGCAGGGGGGTTGGAATGAGATGACCTTTAAGGTTCATCCCAAACCATTGTGGTTCATTTGGTGCTGTTTTACAAGCTGCAAAGGGAAAGGATTTGCTTCCACCTGAGGTGCCCACCAGCATCACGGTATCTGCATACAGTGGCAACATCGAGGCAAAACATTTCTGTCAAACACTTACAGCACAAGGAAAATGCATTTTTCTATGGAAAATTTCATGGGAAGAGCTCCTGAGGGCATCCCCCTCACAGCCCTGAAGGATGTTGGCTTTCATGAGGAAAGATGTTTTATGTGGCTCCACCATACTGACCAGGTTTTGCTCCCTGACACTGTCCACCCATCACCTTCCACTGGCCAAAAACTCCCCAGGCCTCCTTAAAGTGTGGCATTTCCCAGTCCAGTGTGGAGCTTTAGGTCCAGGTCCCCCCCAAAAAGCAGTGTCAAAAGATCAGCAGCTTGGCAGAGGGTGCAAGCGTGGAAAGTGAGAGTGAGTTTGCTTGATGTCGGTGGTGATTGCTACCGGCATTTCCGCCAGCTAAATATGGGGGCAGCCACTAAAAACAAATCCTGAAACCGCTGAAATTGAGGGGGTTTTGTCTGGTTTCTAACAGGAGCAATAGTTGCCAGCATCAGCTCTGAATAATTTCACTCTAAGTGAAGATATGCAACAGTCCGAGGTTTGAGAACACGAGAGTTAGCCCAGAGCTTTTTCTCAGTTTTGCTTTGAGGTAAGTTGACGATTCAAAGCGAAACCTGGCTAAAACCATGACGATTACTTTTAAACTTTACCCTGCCCAGGAACCTTTGAGGCATGTAAGGGAGAGCTCTCTGTGCCCAAAAAGGCTGAAGTTCACTTCAGGCAGGAGAGAAAACATCCAAGGAAGTACATGGGGGAAGCTCTAGGGGAATCGTAGGTATTTCCCTCAGACAAGTTTAACACCTCATTTTCTTAAATGTCTTTAATTCATAAACACTAAGAAGCAAAGGTTCAAACCAAAGATTTTGCTGCAGGAGCTCCCATAAAGCCTGGCCATGGCTGGGACCCCATTTCTGCCCACATCCTCGCTGTTGGGTGGAGGTGAGGAAATGTGAAGACGTGTTCGATGGAGGTGCCAGTGTGGGAGACACTTGGCACTGAAGCTTTTGGAAAAAATCAGCTTCCAAGTGCTGTGGTAGGGAAGGTTTTGCATAGGACGCTGTGCACTTAAAAAGCTGTCTGGGGTTTCAGAAACTAAAAAAAAAA
>VWZT01002683.1:185212-294923 GCA_013397055.1 Pachycephala philippinensis
CCGCCCCTCACGGCACTGAAGGCCCGCACAGGTGGCCGCCCCTCACGGCACTGAAGGCCCGCACAGGTGTCGCCCCTCACGGCAGTGAAGGCCCGGCACAGGTGGCCGCCCCTCCCGGCACTGAAGGCCCGCACAGGTGCCCTCCCCTCACGGCAGTGAGGGCCCGGCACAGGTGCCCGCCCCTCACGGCACTGAAGGCCCGGCACAGGTGCCCGCCCCTCACGGCAGTGAGGGCCCGTGTCGGTGAGGGATGGCTCGGGCTGGTCCCTCGTTGTGACGGTGACCTCTAGTGGCACCGGGAGCCGCCTCTCGCTCCGGGCCGCTCCTCCTCCGGGCACCGACTCCCAGAGCTGCCGCTAGTCACGTCTGCGCCTGAGGAAATGAGGGTGGAAGTGAGATGGACTCTGGGCCTCGACTTTCTGCATCCAGGTGCGCAGACACCCCGTCCCTCTAATTTGTGCTAGGTGTTTAGTGGGTATATTTCCCTGCTGTTAAGCCTGCTTCCCAGGACAGCAGGCAGCAGATTTCACCTCTAGGTAGTCTAAAAAGTAGCATCTGAGGATTAAAATCTGTTTTTGCTGTCTCTCTTTTTTCCTAATTTCTTGTTGTGAATCAACATTTCTATGGCATCTGTGACTATGGAGAGGATGTGGTTTGGGGCTCAGCAGTGCAATTTCCCTCTGTGTCCCCTCCCTGCTCCAGATAGGCCCAGAACGAGAAAGAAGTCATCTCCTTCTCCTGAGCTTCTTCCCTCTTCTTTCCAGCATCCCGCTGACGCTTTCACACAAGACCAGACCCTTCGGCAAAACCAAGTCCCTGAGCCAAAATGGGCTCATGTACTCAGCCTCATCTCCTATCTGGGCATCCTGGGGTGAGAAACCAGTCCCATGTGCCCCTGTTCCATCAGCATCTTCCACACAGGGCAAGGAGTCTTCCTGCCACCCAGGCCAGCTGCCGGCACCTCAGCAGCCCCTGTGGTCCCAGGGCCAATGGCTGCTGCATGGAGAAATGCCTGAGCTGGCCTTCGCCACACTCCATCTGTGCCAAGCAGGGCTGCGCCGACTTGTCTCAAACCCACAGGTGATGTGGGATGACACATGATCACACTCCTCATGATCACAAATAATTTAAAGCATTAAGCATCAAATGTAGCTACAGTACAGCCCAGAGACTCAAGTGTTTTCAATAAGCATTAGCAGCTAAAATCACTTACAAAAATCATTTTTCTTCCCTTAAACGTGTTTCTTTTTTTTCCACCCTCTTTCCTCCCTCTTTGCCTGTGCAGGGCAAGCTCAATCATGGGCCTCCTACAAGGCTTTGCAATTGGTGTGCAGCAGCAATTATGCAGAGATGAGAGCAACCACTTCCTCCCTCCAGCAGCTCTGTGAATCCACACCAGGACCTGCAGACAGCTCTGCACACCCTCCTCAACTCAAGCCTGGAGAAATGTCCGCCGGCAGAAACTCAAAAATCACCAATACTTCTTCCCTGCTGTACCATGCACACACAGGAGTGATGGCAAAGTGGCTTTTTCCCCATGGTCTCTGGAGCATCTTATAGTGGGAGCAGCAACATCACTGGGTTTGGTAGACTGTGGTTCCTTCCCAGGACTCCTGAAAGCCCCGGAGTTGTTAACACATCAGCCCTGCTCAGGGCTGAGTGCCAAGGCCCTGCAGGCACCCTGCACACTCAGGAGGGCAGAGAAAGTTCAACACCACCTGAGATAGGGGGATTTGTGCCTTGGCAAACTCCCTTCCTCCAGTAGGGCTGTCCCATCCCACTGTGGCATTGTCCCATGCCATCTGGCTCCTCACCAGTGGACAGGACAGCACATCTCACTCAGCAGTGCAGAGGCAGGTTGGAGAAGGTTTCCTTGCAGGAAACAATCCTTGGGTAAACATTTAGATTGGTCTAAGGACATAGTTTGCCACCTCTTGAACTGTGTGGCTCAGCAGATATCCATATACCCTGTGGACCCAGTCTCCAGTGGCCCTGCAGAGAGCATGATCTGTCTGCTCAGGGTTATTTCTTTCACAGAAGCCCACACTCCATGCATGAATTTGTATCTAATTAGCATTTGCTTAGTGGACCTTACTCAAGGGCTACAATGGGGTACCTTCCTTTTACCTCAGACTGTTTTTTGATAAAAACTGGGTTATCCAAGTGGTAAGCATCTTTTTCTTTAAGCTTAGTACATTTTACAAGACCTCCTTTCACAAGAACTCCGTGTGAGGGTGCACAAGCCCTTGGCCCAGCCCACCACAGGGAATCCACCCACAGATATGCTCCACCTCAAAGAATAGGATGAAGACATTCCCATCTCAAGAAGAAAACATGTTCCTGAGCATAAAACCACCTTCCCCCTCATCCTCACTCCAGTCAGCCACTACAAGCATTACAAACATCAATCACACTGTCAATACGTATCACACCAGAAAAAGTGTTTGTGGTTTTTAAGCAACAGGTCAGCCACACAAATCAGATATTGGGAACGACTGTCTGCAAAATAAAAATCATGCAAGCAGTGAAATTGAGAATGATTTGGGTGCTGGGTGACCCAGCAGCACGAAGCCTGTTGTCAAATGCTGACCTGTGTTGGTGGATCTGGCTTCAAATCTGGCTGCTGAGGGTTTGGTGGGTCACCCATGTTACAGAGCCTGGAAGTGAAGCACAGCTTTGGCTGGCAACACGTGGTGAGGCAGTGGGAGTTGGGTGTCGGGAAGCTGTGGGAGCCCTGTCTGCCTTTGGGAGGATGGCAGGACTCCACCAGACCTCCCTCTGGCAGCCAGGGTGGCATGGCTGTGACCAGACCTTTTGTTCCCCATTACGAGAAAGAGCTGAAGGCAGAAACTGCTTTTTCACCTCCTGGCATTCCGTCTGCCAGCCACAGCCAGGCTATTAATTCATGAACCAAGTGTGGGTGGGGAGACTGTGCATATCCTTATCTACACCTTCTGAGGAGTATCGAAGTCAAGCTAGTGAAACAACACTGTCTCCATTTCTAGTAAATAACTAACTGTACTCTTCATAGGGGCTGGCATTTAAATCAAACTAGAATGATCACTCTATGGTCCCAGAGTAATTGAATACATTAAAAAACCCCAACCAAAAAAAAAACCAAAAAAAACCAACCAAAACCCAACCAAAAAAGAAAACCCAACCAAAAACCAACTAAACAGAAAACCCCACTAATGAGACCACTGCAAAGAGATGCATTTGCTGTGTTTGTTCCTGTGAATTGTGCAATTAATGGTCAAAGCCAACTGAAGTAACCAGATGACTATCACACTGGAAAGATGGGAAATTACTGGTCTCCCTCAAATTTCCCCCAGCTCTTGAAAAAAAAATCCCCTTTGTTTCTTGCACTTTTAGAAATGTCCTTCCTTATTCCCATTTTCTATCAGCCAAGCTTTAACTCGTTCTGCCACCAACCATTTGCAACCACAGCAGTCACTTCCCCCCTCCGAGCAGGGACATTCACATGGTTATAGGGAGCCAGTGATTGAAGACACATTTAGGAAGAGAGCTGAATTCCCTCTTGCCTGGGGATAGCCAGCGGTAGGTGATGCGATACCGCATGTGCTACATGTGATGGTACTACAGAACCAGGAGCACTGCTGTAAGAGCTGGGTGAGGAAGGAGACCTGTTCCTGCACTTGAAAATGTTTTCGAAGTAGCAGGATTTTAGACATCTTCAAGCTCACACTTTGATCGTGGGTGTGAAGACCAAAACACTTCTCTCTGACTGCACGTCTCAAGATTTTAACAGCTCCAGAGTGCCTGGACTGCTGCAGACAATTAATGCTGGTGGAGAACCAAACAACAACAAATTAAAAAATAATAACCAGAAACTTGTTTCCACAACATGCGAATGTCACAAGCAAAATACCAGTAGAATAACAATTGCATGACTTTAACAGCCCCTAAATGTTTCCAGCATGGATCACAGGCAAGGTCCCTCTTTGGGATTTCTGGCTTCATGATGCTAAACCATACAATTGCAATTTGTAAAGTAAAAAATCTATACCACTTAATTCCCTGCCTTGGATCCCTGTCCATGAGATGCAAATCATTCCTCAGTGTCTCATGGCAGAGGATAAATCTGTGCAAATGCTAGAGTGGTGAGCAATGGAGATGTTTGGCCCTTGATGGAGGGGAATTATTCCTGCCTCTGCAAGTCATTGCATTGGAAGTGCCGGGGCTTCCCACCAGTGCAAAGCCTTCCCAATAGGAAGGGCTTGGAGCCATGGGGCATTAAAAGCCAATTTTTTTCCCTCTGTGCTGAGGTCAGGCAGGGGCCTTTTTTGGCGTGGCTGAGCTGTGGCTCATGGCTTTGTGGGGCAGCTGAATGTGGTGCTGAGCAGGCTCTACTTTTATGTGTAAAGGAGGGGGATTTTTATTCTTGAAAGCATCTCCCCTTAAGCTAAAATCTGACTCTTTTTTTTCCTAAAAAAAGCTTTATTTCAAGGCAAATTTTCTATATCTCCCATGTACATAAAAGACTCCCCTGAAGCTGCAAAAGCTTGTACCATTTTCTTTCTAGTTTTTGTGGAGTGCTCAGAAGTGTCTCCACTTGTAATTAGGCTGACAGAGCAAACTCCTCATGATCACAAATTATTTAAAGCATTAAGCATCAAATGTAGCTACAGTACAGCCCAGAGACTCAAGTGTTTTCAATAAGCATTAGCAGCTAAAATGCTGCAGTCTCCATGAATACAAGTGAGTGAAACCCCAAAAAGCAAAATTTCCTCTATGAAGAAATAATTTGGAAAAAATATTCCCAGGCACGTAAAGGAGGAGACCAACCTCAACTTCGACTCAGGAGACAAGACTGGAGAAGCAATGGCATGTAAAAAACATGTTAAAACAATATTTAGCCAAAAAACCTTGGAAACTACGATTTAAGGTGGAAAGGATCTGTCTGGTCTTACAAGTAAGCCCTAAAAGGTAAAATTTGATGACTGCAAAATAAATTCTTCCATATAATCCAGACCTTTACAGCATATCCAAAATTCAATCTCATTAAATGTTTAAAGTCAGTCTGGTTTAAGCAGTACATTATCTTACATAGGCACAAAGAGTTGCAACACAGCAAAGAGAAAAGGAGCAGAAGGTGTGGAGGGTTTGGTGAAGCCCCTCACCCATTGGATTTCAGGGGAAGAGATCTACTGGGCAAGGGAGCTGCAAAGAAATGTCAGTCCAGGCTCTACAAAGGACCTGCAGCAAAAGCAACGCCGAAGAGCCACCTAGAAGTTCTGGCCCTATAAATAAGACCTTCCTGCATTAGGACTGTCTGTCCCAAGCCAGCCCAGGTCCCGTGCAGACGCGCAGCACGTGCAGGGGTGTGTGACAGCCTTTTGCTGGGTGATTGCTGACTGCTTCCTCCTGGGACTGCGCTGTGCTTGTGCTCGGCGCCGCGTGGGCCTCTCTGCAAGTGAATCATTGTTGTGGTGCAAACAGATTTGTCTCTTTTCTCTGCCCACACCGAGTCTAGGCAGTGATAGCCATGAAAGCCAGGCTTCACTCTGACCACCACTGGGAAGGGAGGCCTTTGTTAAGAGAGGTTTTCATTAACAAATGTTGTTATTCTGCAGTGAGCTGGTCCCACCCTCTCCCAAAAGCCACAGGATTCTGCAGGATTAGGGGTTGAGCAGGTGGAAGTACACAGGGGTGCTGAGCACGTGGGGCTGTCACTACACCTGTTACAGGCACCCTTTGAGCAAGCAAGAACAAACCGCTCTGAAAAAAATCAGGTGCCGACATCTCCAGCTATTCACTGCTCACCGTGACTTCTCTGAGGTTTCCTTTCCCACAATAAAGCACAGAGCACCCCGCTCTCTCACATGGGAGTGCTGGGTAGATAAAGCAGCAGACAAAGCTGAGACATCGAGGTGGGTTGACAACTGCATAGCCAGGCCCTGGGGGTGATGATCAGCAGGACAGGTTCTAGTTGGAGGCCAGTAACTCATTGTGTGCCCCAGGGGTCAATACTGGGTCTAGTCCTGTTCAACATCCTCATTAATGATGTGGATGGTGGGGCAAAGGGCACCCTCAGCACACTTGCTGATGACACCAAGCTGGGAGGAGTGGCTGATATGCCAGAGTCCTGCTGCCATCCAGAGGGACCTTCACAAGCTGGAGAAATGAGCTGGCAGGAATCTCGTCAAGTCCAGCAAGGGGAAGTTCCTGCACCTACGGAAGAACAACCCCAGGCACCAGTACAGGCTGGGGGCCAACCCACTGGGAAGCAGCTCTGCTGAGGAAAGGACCTCCCGATGCTGGTGGACACCAAGCTGAACACGAGGCACCAATGTGCCCTTGTGGCAAAGCAGGCCAATGGCATCCTGGGGTCCCTCAGGCAAAGTGTTGCCCTAGGATTTACCTGGTATGTGTTAAACGTGGCCAAAACCTGGTCATAACACGGCCTAAACAGTGACTGCAAAGAATAAATGGAAAAGACTCACAAGTCACAAAATGTGAAGGTACCCTGCCAAAAGAAATTGTTGTATAGGATCGTGGAGATCCAGACTGAATTAAGAGGTGTATTTTTGGTACTTTCTCTGTCATTAACACTCATTCTTGTATTTTGTGATCATCTTCTACACTGGTTGTTTTTGCTCCTGTTGTAGCTGTACGTTACAAATTTGTATGTGCACATATAGCATTTGTGGTCCTAGCATAAGAAAAAAACAGATAAAAATAGGACCTCAGTTCTCCAAACTTTCTGTACAATGGTGTTTTTTTAAACAAGCATTTAAACATTGTTTTTAACCACAGAAATCAGATACCAAGAAAACTTTCATCTCATTCCTGCAAAATCAAAATGGAGCTTCTAAGTCATAGCACAGCGTGGGAGAAAGTGCCTTTCATGCTCACTGGAGGAAGTTATTTCAGAATGTGAATTTCATTGGTATTTCTCCTACTAAGGTGCCCTGACCCTCCTGACTAAGAGTTGCCCCTATTAGCACAGCTACCCCCTCTCTGCAGCCAGGCTTAGCGAAGCCACAGGCACATGGGAACAGCGGTGGTTGTGTGGCCCACACACAGGGCTTCAGGCCCACATTTTGGGACTGAAGTCAAGGGAATGTGGAAGGAAGCTCCCAAAGCTGCTGCCATGTTGTGCTCCACTCCTTGGGATGTTGAAATGAGCTGTGCCACCCCGTGACTGTCGTGACTTGGGGCTGTGACATCGCTTCCAGAGGTGGTGCTGCATGTACAGAACAAAGTCAGTCATGCCACGCAGAAGCAGATTTCAGCTGCTTTGTTATTCAGTATTTCCCACTTAGATTTAGGGCCAGATTAGGTTTCAAACATATCAAAACTCCAGTAATTGTTTTCTTCAGAATTTTATCACAAATTGGTAGGAAACTTCAGATTTTTATTCCTCTACAGTTACCATTGTATCAACTTAAAGCCTCTAAAACATTGTCCTCCCCGCTCAAGTAGCTGCTGTTATTGAATGGATGGATGAATGTCATAATCAGGGATTCTCCTGATTTCTGCTCTACCACCAGATAAGTAATGGTGACCTGGGATGCAGGGGCTGAGCTGTGGAAAATCCCTGCCTGTTGCATCAAAACTGAAAGCACCTGGAGATTTTTGTGTCTACACCCAAAGCTTCCTGAAAATGTTTTGCACGAGAGGAGAGAAAAGCTAACCAAAGTCGATGGGGGAAGCAAAAAGGGAGAGGTGATGATGATACAATGGAAAGAGGAGGCACAAACTTCCTGCTGTCTCTCTGTGAAGGGACTGTTACCTCATTTGTTATGCTGCCTTGCCCTCAGAAAGTCCAGCTCCAAATCATCTCTCAACTCTGGGAAATCCCACCAGATGTAAACAACTACCTGAGGGTGGCTTTGCACCCGAAGAAGGAGCCCTGGAAGAAGCACAGTGATGGATCTCTCAGCACGTGCAGACACAGCAATTTGTGAGCTTTCCTCACTGACCGCAGCCACTGCCACAGCTGGGCTCAGCTGGTGGCCTCAAGGGTCTGATCCCAAAGCAAACATGGACACAACAGAAGAAAGCCTAGACGAGCTTTGAAGTGGAACTCCACTCCTCAAATCCCTCACTACATTCCACTGGGCTCAGTAAAGGGCCTTATCTCTTAAATGAGAGGGCTGCAAACTGGGGTGGACAGGGCTTCTCTACCCTGTCTGAGGGGGGATCCCTTTTCAGCTCATCCAGTGTTGCAGGGCCAGGGAGTGGGGCCCCACAGCTGGGAAGGGGATCCCCTCAGTGCCTTGCCCCATCCGAAAGCGGCCTTGCCTGCCGTGCAGCGCAGAGCAGTGCAGCCCCGCTGGGCTTGCTGGAGCCGTGCAAACGGGTGGAGCTGGGCTGCACTCCTGTAGCACAGCACCTGCTGCACACAGGGCAGGAACATGTTTTGCACAAAAGAAGAACCCACTTCCTTTCTTCTGCATTGCAAAAAGAAAAATAAAATCAGGTGGAGAGCCTTGATTTCCCTCTGTCTTATTCCCAAGGCCCTGGGCACAGTTGTCACCCTAGACATGGCTGCCACCGAGAACTTTGGGCTCCTCCACCTGTTTTCGAGGCCGGTGATGCCACTTGGGTCATCCTCCTCTGCACAGGGGCTGACCCTCCCGTATCCCGGCCCCCCTTTGACACAGCAATGGCACTTGCCACTCCCGTGGGCTCCCACGAGAAGTCCTCCATCCCCAGGCAGGTGGCAGGTGCTGGGTCATCAGCATGTGATTCCCCTTCTGGGATCTGCAGCTCTCTTTTCAGTGCCTGCCTGAGCACAGAGCCCAGGGGACGCGCGGGGTTGTACAAAGGGGGTGTTAGACTGCTCGGAAAAGTCCCGGGCATAAATTTGCATCACAAACCTCCCCATCAATCCCTGCCAAGCACTGGTGATTCCAACCGATCCGAGGTGTTGTGGGCACCTGGGAATGGAAGCCAATGGCATTTTGCTGAGCTTCATCCAAATTTATTTCCTCGACGGTGTTAATCTGTGGAGACAAAACTCTCATGTGAGAGACTGTAATGAGTGTGGACAGGAGTTTTGCACCTTCGGTGGCACAGTGAGCCCAAACTGATGTGACCAGCATTTGTTTCAGCTGCAGCTGTTTGTCGTGCAGTGCTTTAGGGAGATGAAAGGATGGTCCTGGATCCACTCACTGGTGTGGGCTCAGGATTTCTGTAGCGGTAACACTGCTCTAATGTTAGATCCCTTGGCTGTTTTCAACCTCGTGATGAAACAGCTCAAGAACGTTCAAGCCCCACACAAGTCTGATTAGCTTAACTCTTGACAGATGTGCAAGTAGAAAATCCCCATTTTACTAGGGAATATTTTTAAGAATTTACTCAGCAGTTTTTCTGTTATTAGCAGACCTTTCCCTCCATGTAATATAAACCCTCGAGCAACAAAAGTATCTCCATTAACAGATGCTTGTTAGCCAATTTTCACTATTACTCTTGCTAGGTACCTTCAACTTCTAGTAAATTCATGACAATAATGTGTAATTTCTATACAGATGACTCACGGTACATGAGTACACAGATTAGTACTGAGTTTAATGTCGCTGTTTTAAAACATTAGAAATATTATGCAATTAAATATTTAGTTGAGCTTTACTGACCCAGAGGGAAATGTGTAAGTTTATCTTAACTGTAATCTTAGCCTTGGAATTTCTTTGCTTCAGTTTTTCAGTAGCACCCTGAATGCCCGGTGATGGGAATTTCCTGGTTTATTAGGCATTTTTTGGAGGGATAAAACCAGACACCAGAGAGATCGTCACCACCACCACAAAAAATCCCCAAACCCTAGAACCACTAAAAAGAACGTAAAAATTCCTCATGGGATTTGAAAACCCCACTGGTCTCCAGTAAAATAGGCACCATGGGGAAGGCCATCCTGCTGGTCACAGGGCAGGCTGCGCTTCTGCAAACATTTTGAGAAGTGCTGGGAAGGGAAGTACTCTCTCTGTGGTGTAAGACACACACATATAGGGCTGAGGGATAAATCACAGCCCTCCACTGCTCAGCACGCTGTGGGGACAGAGCCCGCCGTGAGAGTTCCAGCTGGGACGAGGGGCTTTGCCCCGCTTTCATCACACAATATATCATCTTAATAACAAAAATGCTTTTCCACTAAGGGCAAATTGTTTCATTCTACTCAATCGCTGCCCTAAGGAGCCGTGCCTGGTGATGTCTCCCTGTGTGTGTGAAAGACAAATCTGGGTTTCACCACAGGCACAGCGTGGCTTGCACTGGCCGCAGGCACAATAAGATCATTTGAAGATTTACCACAACTTTAATGGAAAAGCTGCCGTGGTCCGATCGTGCTGCCGTGGCCATGTGTGTGTGCCCGGGGTGAGCACTCAGGACCGCACGTGAACCAGAGCTGAAGTTGTTTTCCTCGTTCAGTTGCATTTCGCATCCTTATAGAGGTTTTCAGAGTAAAACCCTAAGTCGGCTTAGATGTCGGGAGCGATTGCCGCGCAGGTACAGTCATTTATCTTCTCCAGAGCAGCCACTACTGAGAATATCCCCCAGGGCGGCAGCATGCCTCTCTCACAGCGAAAGAAAAAAAAAAAAAGCCCCACCCAGAAAGAACACACGGTTTTACTAACCCTAAAAAAAAAAAAAAAAACCAACCCAACAAACAAAAAGCCCCAAACCTCACGCTGCTTTTATAATGTGAGCGAATCCCGGGAGGCGCTCACACGGCCGGAGAGCCCCAGTGCCGGGCGCGGGCAGGAGGCTCCGCGCCCACCGCCCCCCAAAAATCGGGCGGGAGGAGGAAGAAGAGGAGGAGGAGAAGGTGGCGGCACCACTGCTCTCAGGTTGGAGCCCCCGACCTCTCTTTCGTGCGTGTGGGTTTGAGCATCTCAGCCCCTCGGGGTCCGCGCCGCCGGGAGCGAGAGGCAGCGCTGCGCCCGTCCCGTCGCGTCCCGTCGCGTCCCCTCGGTGCGGCGGTGCTCGGAGCGGAGCCGGGCGGCGGGAGGCAGCAGCGTGCGGGGAGCGGCGTGCGGGGGTCGCGTCCCGGGAGCTGCTGCAGCCCGCGGCGGAGAGACACCGCTGTCCTCGGGAGGGAGCGCGGACCCGTGCCCAAAGCGGGGCGAGCGGCGGGAGGGCGTGCGGGAAGCGGGCGTTCGGTGTGAGGTGTTCTCAGCTCCCTGGTCGGACGAGCATGGGGCATGGGATTTTTGGGGAAGGTTGGGGGTTTTCTTGGGGGGAAGGCTAGGTTTTTTCCTCTCTTTGAATTTCTTCGGTTTTGTTCCTGCTTTGGTCCCGCCCGAGGATTGCGAAGGTACTCCTCAGCACTTCTGCCCGCCGGTCCCCCAGACCTCCTGGCCCCCAGCTCCCCCAGTTTTGGGGCATTTTCTCAGTGAAGCTCCCCATTCCCCTCGCAGTAATGAGTAAATTACTGCCAATCATTGCCACCAGATGAGTTTGGGACCTTCCTTGTGTGACAGGCAACTCCCCCTCCCAGTACCCCAAGTAATTTCTCATATTGATTGGAATTGCAAAAAAACAAAATTAAGAGGAGCTCATGATAAGAAAAGGAGAATGAGTCACAGCCACTGTTGAGATGCTCTCACCGAAATCACAAGAAAGCATTTTTCCAAATGACTCGAGCTGTGTGCTGCTTGGGGGTGGCTGGAGCAGGGGACAGGGCTTTTGTTTTGTGATGAGGGCCAGCTCTAAGGGTGCCACTCCTGTTATCAATAAACTGCAAGTTTCATGTCTGTTCTTATTCCAAGGGAGAGAGCACGAGGCTGTGAGGCACCGTGGAAATGGCTCTTGTGGAGGACGTGTTCCTGCCCACCAACCTCACCTCCAGCAACCAGAGCAGCTGCAACGTGCACAACCAGCACTTCTCAACCAAAGTCACCTTCTCCCTTTTCTACATCATCCTGCTGGTGTTCGGTGCCTGTGGGAATGTCCTGGCCCTCTGTATCACCTTCCAGCGCAGGAAGAAGAAACTCAACTCCACCAACCTCTACCTGGTGAACCTGGCCCTCTCCGATGCCCTCTTCACGCTGGCACTGCCGGGCAGGATCGCTTACTACATCCTGGAGTCTGACTGGCCCTTTGGGGACTGGTTCTGTCGGATCACAGCTTTCATTTTCTACATGAACACCTATGTGAGCATCTACTTTATGACCTGTGTGAGCGTGGACCGCTACGTCGCCGTGGTACGCACCAGGCACCCCGGCAGGATTCGGAAGATGAGCCGTGCCAGGGGCATCTGTGTCCTCATCTGGTTCTTGGTGTTCCTGCAGACAGCTCCGCTGCTCCTGCGGCCCATGACGCGAAGGATGGGAGACAAACTGACATGCATGGAGTACTTCAACTTTGAGGAGATTCCCAATCTGCCCTACCTGCTCCTGGTGGCCTGCATGCTTGGCTTCTTCCTGCCTGTGGGCATCATCTTGGTGTGCTACGTGAGGATCAACCTCAAGCTCTGCCAGACCGCCAAGGAGAACCCGCTGACGGTGAAGAATGGGCACCACCACCGGGCCTTCACCGTCATCCTGGTGGTGCTGCTGGCTGTCCTGCTCTGCTTCAGTCCCTACCACCTCAACATTGTCCAGTTCATGGTCAGGAAGATCCTCTACCAGCCATCCTGCCGTGAGCAGCAAGCCTTCAAGATGTCCCTGCAAGTCACTGTGGCGTTCATGAACTTCAACTGCTGCATCGACCCCATCATCTACTTCTTCGCCTTCCGGGGCTACAAGCGGAGACTGCTCCGCATCTTCAGGAACAGCGGCTCACTGGCCACCTCCTCCACTGCCAAGACCCCCTCGGACAGCAACAGCAACAGCCAGCCGCCCGGCTCCGTCTCTGTCTAGCAGCACAACCCCCTCCCTTTTGCCCTGGCTTGAGACTTACAGATTATCCCTGATAGCAGGAGGCGGAGTCAAGCTGCAGGACCAGCACCTGCTCAGCACTGCTGCACCTGCCAGCCTGGAGCACAGAGAGGCACCCTTGCATCCCAGCCCTGGAGGAGGCAGCTCATGCAGCTGCTCTGGCTGGCAAACCCAGCTGGAGGTTTCTCAGCACTGCACTGCACCCCTCTCCCAATGCCTGTCCGCATCCCCTGTGGGGCGGGGGCATGCTGGTGACCACCATGGATGTCCCTCTGCCCCATTCCCCAGCACTGCCCCTGGAGCACTACAGCAGCATCCCTGTAGGGCTCAGGGCAGACAGCATGGAGCAGACAGGCTCAGGGCATTTCAGGAGAAGGCTGGGATGTTGTTTGCATGCAGAAGATGGCCTATAGCCCCTTCTCCACACTGACAACCAGCAGCTCCACTCTCTCCCCACCCAGCATCCCACTCCTGCACTTGGGCTCTGCATGGGGCAAGCAGTAAGTGTGGGGTGTGTGGGAGATGCTGGAAAAGCCCTCCCCCAAGGAAGAGGGGCAAGGATGTGAATTTGTAGAGCTCCTGGATGTGCTGCTGCCTACATTCACCATTTGGGTGACTGCTTCTTCCCCAGGGTGCCCTTCCTCACAGCTGATGGCACTGCAGTCACCCTGGGACCCTTTGCTAGGAAGGGGATGGTGGGGATGGCCTGGATCTCAGCCCAGCTCTAAGGCTGCAAACCTGCCCTGGATGTACTCATGGGGGAAACCTTCCCGTTAGTCCTTAATTTGAAAGAAGTAGAGAAACAGGGACAAGAACTGAGGGCGGCCTTATGTGAACTAGACTGACCTTGAAGCTGGTGCCCTGAGGAGCCGGAGAGCCTTGCTAAGGAAGTTGTGACTATTGCCAGAGCGAGAGGAGGAGCCCTGGGACATCACGTTCCTGTTGAGGTTTGTGCCTCTCAGACAAAGAGAAAAGTTGGCAGGAGCCTTCTCAGGTCTTTTCTGAAGTCACTAGACTGTGATAAAAAACCCACACATAGGATTTCACAGTTCCTGGCATGTCTGGCCATTTGTTTGAAGCTGGAAGGGACAGGCACACACAGAGACATGAAAAGGAAAAAAAAGCTGCTTACTTTGCTGGAAAGTATACCTGAAAAAGTTTTGTGAACAGACGCTTTCGATGAATACAAATCATTCTTTAAGGTAATAACCTTTTTTATGCCTAGAAAGTTAATAATAGTCACATGCAGCCCTTTATTGTTTTAAATGCACATGAACGAGCTTTTGGATGGTGGTGGTTTTACACATGGTACGGGTCACTGTAGCATCCTGAAGACTGACTAAGAGGGATGCCTAAAATAACTCAGGTGGGAAACAGACTCCAGTAGGTCCTTTCTGGAGGCTATCTGAGCCCTCCTCAAAGCAGGTCTAATGTCAGTGCTGACCTGCAGAAAGCCTTTGTCCTGAAAAGCATATTACAATGGACAAGAAAGAGCTGGGATACAATAACATAAGGATATCAGTGGTCTGAACACCCTTGAAGGAGTCTGGCTGGGCTGGTAGTTGCTGCACAGTTACATCGTCCTTTTAACATGTCCAGGATGTGATGGCTGGAAGGGAATTTCTGCATCACCTCATCCAACAGCCTACCCAAAGCAGGACTGTGGTTGCCACAATGTCAGGCTGGACATGGCTTCATCCAGACAAGGCTTAGAAACTCCAGGCAAGGAGGGTCCCCTTGCTGAG
The DNA here is from genome assembly GCA_013397055.1 of Pachycephala philippinensis. Classification (NCBI taxonomy): domain Eukaryota; kingdom Metazoa; phylum Chordata; class Aves; order Passeriformes; genus Pachycephala; species Pachycephala philippinensis. Next base: position 199,797 of record VWZT01002683.1, read on the forward strand.
GTGACAGTTCCCATACTGCATTGCCCTCTGGATGAAAACATTTTTCCCACTGTGTGTGAACCTCTCCATCCACAGCTGGTGGCTGTTGCCCCTAACACCACCTACTCATGCTATGAAGAGCTTGGCTCTGCTGTCTTTGTAACTCAAATTCCACAGGACTGTGTTGGGGGCTGAGAAGTGGTTCGTAGCTATCGGTCTCCATGTGAACACCGGAGCAGGGGTCTGCAGCAGTGGCCAACCCTTCTTCCCAAGACCAAGGTATTGAGATGTTTTGCCAGGCTGCAGCCCGCAGCTGAGAAAAAGCCAATCTATGACCAAGCCCTCTCAGGAAAAGGTGGAGGATAAACATAACCTCGATTGCTCCTCATTGGACTCTGTTTTTCTCAGAAGTACTTTATTAAGAAAGGTACCTCCACCTCTTGCCACCAGTAGGAGCCTTTGGAGTAGGAAATAGCTGAAGAGTTGGGTGTAGTGCTGCAAAATACAGGAGGGATCTGGCCTTCCTCCTCTGGATGGACACCAGCCTGGGCTCCTTTACTTTTGAAAATACCCGTCCAGGGACAGCAGGTAATTAGCTGGAGCTGAGGGAACATCCATGGGATGGAGAAGGAGGGGACTTGGACAGAATGGGTAAAGAGGAGTCTGGGCAAAGGAGGACTCTAAAGAACTCTGTATTGCCCAGACTAGCTTGCCCACCTGCAGGTCCTCCCTGCCTGCTTGAAAATGGAGCATTTCACTAAAATTGAAGATAGACCATACAGAGCATTTGTCTAGAGGCACAATAATGTTTTCCTACACTTCACTATTCACTGGCTCGGTCCCAGCTCCTTGCATGATGCTTGCTGTACCCTGCTGGCCCAGCAGCTACTGCCCCCTGCCATGCTTCGACCCACCAGTGATCCCTTGGAATCGCAGAAACACAGAATCACAGAATCATTTAGGTTGGAAAAGACCTCTGAGATCATCAAGACCAACCATTAACCCAGCACTGCCAAGGCCATCGCTAAACCATGTCCCCAAGTGCAGCACCCTGTGTGTCTTTTAAATACCTCTCCACCGGCTCCGTTCGGCCGCTGCTCCTGCCTTGCCCCGGGCTCCCCCGGGGTGCAGACCCCCGAAGCCCCCGGCTGGGGGTACCCGTGGCGGGGGGAGCCCCCAGGGCGCAGTGCCCGCCCCGACGGTGCCTTCGGGCGAGAGGGACAGCGCCGGTTCCCGCCGAAAGAGGGAGTCGGAACCTTTACACGGTGTTAAAAATAGGCCCACGAAGCTAAGACGATGACAGACGCGGCTGGTGTTTCCCCCACGCGTCTGCTGCCACGCAGGAATGTGGTGCCTTTCGTAAGCCGGGTGGTTGTGGTGTGTATGGGAAGCACACGACAGCACACTGGGATTGAGGGCATTCCATGCAGAGAGCTGTAACTGCACAGTAAACAGGTAATTCTTGCTTTTCTGCAGCCTATTGCTGCTGTACTGTCTTCTAAGAAGAGAAAATTGCACTTTTATCTAAGGGCAGAGAGTACACTTTGTGGGCACACAACAATAGGTTGCACAGATATAGGATACAGTATATACTGGCTGCATCAGAAGAATATCCTGGGCTGCATCAAAAGCAGCATGACCAGCAAGTCAAGGGAGATGGTTTTGTCCCTGTATTTAACTTTGGTGAGATCCCACCTGGAATACTGCATCTGGGGTCCCCAGCACAGGAACAACATGGACCTGTTGGAGCAAGTCCAGAAGAGGGCTACCAAGATAATCCAGGTTCTGGAGCACCTCTCCTTTGAAGACAGGATGAGAGACTTGGGGTTGTTCAGCCTGGAGAAGGATCCAGGGAGACCTTAGAGCACTGAAAAGCTAAGTACCTAAAGCCTACAAGGCAGCTGGAAAGGGACTTTTGACAAGGGCCTGTAGTGACAGGACAAGGGGGAATGGCTTCAAACTGAAAGAGAGCAGGTTTAGATGAGGTATTAGGACAAAGTTCTTTACTGTGAGGGTGGTGAGACACTGGAACAGGTGGTCCAGAGAAGCTGTGGATGACCCATCCCTGGAAGCATTCAAGGGCTGGGTTGGATGGAGCTTTGAGCAACCTGGTGTAGTGGAAGGTGTTCCTGTCCATGGCAGGGGGGCTGGACAGAGCTCAAACAGAACAGCTTTTTTTCCCTTAGCCATTGTTCCCAACTTCCACACCTCTTCAGTCTGTGCTTTAAATTGTCCTGAATTGAAATTACTGCATGTCATCCGTAATATTTGTAAGCCATCTTTGTAAGCCATTAAAATACTGTAATGTAAAAACGCACATATCTACTAAAAATAAAAGCTTGCCACAGCCAAGTAACAAGCCCTGGTGTGATTGATCAGGCCAAGCAATGTGGGCAACTGTTTTCTCCTCAGAAGTGCATGTGTGCCTCTGCTCTCCACAAGCAAATGACCAGAAGCAGTGAGGGGCAAGCACAAGCTCTCAATCCACTTCCCTTACATAGGTGGTGTGCTCTCATGGAAACGGGAGTTATAAATCACCTTCAGGTGCTGGGAAAAGCAGCAGGACCTGGGAGGAGCTGTGTCCTTTCTAGAGGAGGTCTCTCCACAGCTGGGATGGGATGCCAGGAAAAGTCAGGCTGGAAGGACTGTGCTTTGAAAGCCAGAAGCATCTGCATTCTCACATATGAGTGGCTCCAGGGTTTGCTGCACTGCCCAGCTGCTGGGATTACACTGCTTTCTCGCTTGCCAAACGTACCACCTCCTGCAAAACTGACCAAATAAAATTTGAGGATTTCCCTATCAGACACCCCTGGAAAAAAAAAAAAAAAAAAAAAAAAAGAGTGGATTTTCAGTACAAGATTAGCCATAACCTTGCATATTTTCATTTTCCACATGAAATCCTGTGAATTCTTTTAAAACTGAACTAAGTGCAATGTGACACTCTGTCCCCTTTCTCTCAGCAGGTCTTCTCTTTCTGTCCCCAGTTCTACTTTGCTCCTCTTTCCTAAACTCTCTGGGTTTGCTGAGTTCCACCTGCCTCATCTCTCTGAAGTAGTTTCCTTTGCTACTCTTATGTGACACTAAAGGTCCCTACCTATCCTCAACGAAAAGGCCAGATCCTGCTTCCAGTTCAGCCATGATCCTGGAATTTTTCACACATTTTTAAAGTATGTATATTCCTGCTTTCTCCATTGCAACCTTTAAGGTTTAGAAACAGTCCCCTACAAACATGTGTGAGTCTAACTTCTCCTTCCTCTTAAAACCCTCCTCTGGAAAACAAATGATGACAGCTGAACTACCAATGCGTTGAGATTCTCAGCAGTCACACCCATGTGTCTGGTCATACCATTCCTCTGCTCCCACCACTGGCGTCTCACCTCATATTTGCACCAAACACTGTTGGAAGCACACACCCTCTTTGAGTTTCAGAGTGGACTTTCTGTGGTGAAAGAATCCCTTCATATATGAAAACAGGAGGAATGTAATCCTACAGAAAATTAAACCAGTATTTTTTAAGTAAACGCACACACATTTTACATATATATATATACATATAAATATGCATCCATGTATGCATATATATAAACACATACAGTGTTCGTGTGTTCACATGACTCTCGTAGTAAAATAGTACTTATGCTCATTTATATAAAATACTGATTACTGTGGTCACCCAGTTAAAGAATCTCATGTAGGTTTTTCTTGTGGAAGAACACACAAGAAATTAGTTGCACTTTTGCATCAAATCCCTCTATTAGTTCAAATGAGTGCTGTGCATTTATTCATCCTCAAACAGATGCAGTTCCCCCCACAGCATGGGAGTTGTAGTTCCGATTGTTTCCAAAGCTGGGTGCCTTTGCAATTGCACAGATACTCCAAATACACACATTTGAGGGGGGGGGTGTCTTTGAATACGGACTTTTAATTTTCTTTAACAAACTCTTAGCTCCACTTAAATTCAGCGAACCGATACATAAATATTCTCACTCACTCTCTGTATATATATATATATGCATACACACATATATGCATATATATAATCATATATATACATACACATACAAACAGGAGAGCCAGAAACGTTGCCCTTTGCCCAGTACCTTCCAATAAGTTTTTCTGGCTCGTTCTTCTGTTCCAGACAAAAATAACAAGACCTTTTCTCCACCACGTGTTCCAAAAGGCACTGGTAAGTGCTAGACAGCACAGGCTGATGCATGAACCAGCTGCGACAGTCCCTGGGCTCGTTCAGTAACAGGCAGCCTTTAATGCATGTTTTGAGGGAGAAAAATGGTTTTGGGAGGTCTTCAGAACAATCAATCTCTATCTTGGCAAAAAGTTAAGGCTTGAGAACCCGAGCCTGGTGGCTTATCAGGTAGATTTCCACAAATATCAACCTCACTGTGGGTGTATTTCAAAGTGTCACATAACTGTCTAGGAAAGTCCCCAGTAAGTTACTCCAGTGCTGTCTCACGAGATGACATTCCCAGTCTAGTAGGAAAATTTTAACAGCCACAGCTACTTTTATTTCAAAATATCAAATCCTGGCTTTACTAGAACTAGAGTGAATTTTCTCAGGATTTAAAATCCAATACATAGAAAAGTATTCTGCCTTCTTCATGATGCCCAAAAAATATGGTTTGTGTCACACACAGATTAGAAACTGTGTGATGAGACATTCAAAACTGTATCAGACAAACCCTGCGTAGGCTGTGAAGAACACGCTGCCCACATTCCCAGAAACAGTTCATGAAAATTTCACCATTAAGTGGAAACTGAGTTGTTTTCCAGCTCTAACATGTGAATCTTTCTTCTATGGCTCTTGCATGAAACATGAACTGTTTTCAGCAACATCTGAGACCCCTTCTTTTACCACTTTTTTTTTTTTTTNTCACAACCCTGGAAGCATTTTGAGCACAAACTTTTCTCACAGTTGTCAAGGGGAGTTTTCAACTAACATCACCAAGACCTGGATTTTACCCCTTATGTTTGACCATGTTTTGCAGAATGCCCAGCAAAATGGGATTTTCCACACAACTGTGACATATGAATACCCCCTGTATAGGCAACAGTAAGAAAGGAGTTAGACTTGGAGAATATCCACTTACGTACCCCATATGCCACTCAACATGTTTTAAAATTCCAAGGGATACAAAATACTCTTTGTGCTTGTCCCTAGAGCAGGGCAATGTCTGAAAAGGGCACGTTTTTTTACCTTGGGATAGGTGGACTTTTATTTCTTACAGACAAAATTTGATTTCTGAAGTAATTCACCAGTCTTTATTGCTGCTTTTGGATAAAATATTTGTGAAGGAAGAATCAGCATGTTTCAAAATTAAAACCTGTACTTGTTTCAAAACATTTAACTAGTCTGCATATACAAATTATGGTAGGACTTCTTTTTCTTACATGTATCCTTTGCTTTCCAAGACAGCAGGTTTCCAGAGTTCCCTGGGTACAGAAGTGTCTGTGGTCTACACACACACATAGCCTCAGCTTGACACAAGCAAAACCTTTCAATTAAAAAGCAGACCCTCCCTAAATAATATGATCATAGAAACAAGCCAAACCCTGAAGGAGATTGATCAAAGCCCAAGAAAACACACTGCCATTCAAAAAACCCCTTACCTCACCCACTGGAAAATACCAAAGAAATACATACAGAACACTGAATTAAAGACTATGTCATGTGCTGAAAGCTGCACAAATTTGAGGCAATTTCTAGATAAGGACTTGTATGTCCCAAGGACTTTTTTCAGTTTTATCAGTCAATTAAAAAAGGAAAAGAGAAGTGTCTCTCTCTCCCCCTAAATCTTGTCCTGTAATTTCCTGCTACATTTTCCAGGCCAAGTGAGACTGCAAAGATCTGTACTATGGTACACAGTGTTCATCTGGATTTCCAAAACATCCCCTACGCACCTGTTATTGCCTCTGTTATACTTCTTATGACCTATATCTTATTCTAAATGTAGGTATGTATTAAATATGCCTGTGTGTATATAAATAGACACATATGCACACGCTGTACATGCACAAGTACATACAGAAACAGACATGAAATGCCTAAGATACATGTGTAGATTGGTTTCACGGAGTTGCACTTTGGAATCTTGTATTCCTTCAGGCTGGTCTTATTGAGATGTTCCCCTCTCTCCACCCCACCTCCTGCAATTCCTAAGGTGCTGATACTGAGCAATTCCGAGAGTCAAGCCAAGAAAGCTGATTCAGGAATCAATCTAAACTTCAAACCCAGCATGGCACAAGCGTGGCACTTCCATCCTGTTGCCTCCTGTGCCAGCCTGAATCACCCCTAATGTTAACGTTCCAGCCTGTGGTCAGCATTAAGTTGCTTCAGACAGTGAGGATTCAGCAAATGCAAGGCCATCCTCATCTCTGACACTAGAAAACTAGAACTATATATAGAAAAGTTAGCTTTTTATCATTTCCTTTTAAGACAGTATGTAGCCAGCTTAAAAACAATGAAAGCAGCACATAGGACACCGTGTACCTCCATTGTTACAGAAGTCCTCTCTGAGTTAGCCATGGAAGTCATTCACGTCATTCCAGTTCTGGTCTTATTGCATCATTCAATTCACCTTTATTGCTTCCAGTGAGTATCTTCATGACCCGTATTTGAACAGCAATTCACTCCGTTTGTAAAAATTCAAATTTACAGTGGTCACTTGCCATAGCTTGCCATACACACACGCATTTTCTCTCATCCTATCTGTCTATTATGTGCTGAATGACAAATTTTATTCAAAAAGAAATTTGAGAAACAAAATATTACAGGCATTAATAAAACTTTGCAAAGAATGACATAATAGTCCCATAACCCTCTATTGAGTTGAAAATAAAATGATCTTCAAACCTCTTATTACTGTAATAAAAAATCAAGTACTGTAAAATAACATGTAATCTAGAGAAATTAGACTTGTAAATGAACAAAATACGATTTTTCTTGACAGGTAAATCTAGTTGTTGTAGTTGTTGGAGCTTTTTTTCCTAGTCATTAAGTCTGATAACATGTCTAACAAGGATTTACAAGAAAAAACCCACCTATTTTATTTAAAAATAAATTTAGGTGATATCCAGTAACAAGTAGAAACTAAAGTTACTTTGAAAAGGATAACCAGACTAGAAACCACCAAGTGATCCGAAGGCTTGGGAACAGTTCACATCATTTCTTAACATCACTCTGAGTCACCAGTCACGCGGAGCCATTCCTCTCTTCCGGCGCTCTTGTGGGGCTGAACTTGGTGAGTCTGCCCAGCAGGTGGCTTTGATCCCCTCCCAGGCATGTACAAACCCATTGGGTGAAGTTCCTTCACACAGAAGACCATCAGTGCTGCAGTAGAAAATTAGTGGCTACATTTAAGTCATTATTTGAAGCCCTCAGAGCTTCTAGAGCATCTCCTCTGGAAAACCCCATTTCCATAAGTCGTGCGACCTGGAAAAGAAGTAAAGTAATACCACTTTAAACCCAGAATTTTATTCACACTGTGTACACATTAGTCAATAATGTCAGAAATCACTTTTCCACTGATCAAAGACCTATCTGGGACAGCGCGCTTCAAAACATTGCCACAGAGATGACCGTTTCTTGCCACTGAATTCAAAGCTGATTGCAGAAAATGCCACACTTGTGTTTTCTTGGCTGGTCTAGTTTTGAAAGCAGAGTAAAATCCAAAGTGTGGTGCCACACATGACAAATACAGTCTGACCTGGGGGCTTGCTGCTCTCAACAACAACAGGATCTCAAGAAACCAGCACTGACCAAAAGATGGAATTATAGAGCAGATGAGAAAACCTATCCAGACATCTTCAGCTCTTTTCCTTGAAAAGACCTACTTCTCCAGAGGGCATTAAAAAACCTCAAAACTATTCATTCCAGGTGTTGGGGTTTTTTAATAAACCTTAAAGTTAGTCCTAAAATAGAGGCAATACAATACTTAAATTGGTTTAGTAAAATTCTTGGAGGCTTTCTACATATACTCAAAAAAGCACTTTTTTGCAAAAAACTTCTGCAAAGCAGAAGTCAACGACATCTGATGGAAGAATTACATGGGAAGGGGCACATTAAGACAGTGATTTTGTTAAATCAATAACCACTTAACCAGCCCTCCTTATGATATCACGTACTTGACACCTAACCTTTGTGCTCTGTGTTAACAGATAGTCAAAGCACCACGTGTAAAAAGGCAATGCATGCATAACCAAATTTAATTTATGGTTAAACACCAATTTAAAGTGTGTTTAAAATCGACAAGTCTCACTTTGGTATGACTGAAAGTCACAATATAACCCCTTCACTTTTATAATTAATCTTCCAGAAGTGGAAAAACAAGGTGTGGGAGGGCAGGGAATGTAAAATCAACTGTGGCCACTGGCAGAACAAAGCGTTCCTCATCCTGCTTCAAAGGGCCTTATGACCAGACACCACAGCTCCTGAACCTGGAAGTCCTGGGCTACAGGAGCTGTCAGAGAGCTACTGCTGCCCCTCCTCTGCCTGTAGCGAGCCTGCAGCAGCACAGTGAAGTTGAGCAGGAACACAGCAGAGGCTGTACACATCTCGAGAGCAATCTTCCCAGGGTGCAAGACCAATGTGCAGCACTAGCACGGAAAGTATTTTTAAAAAAAAGTTGCCACCAAAAGCAGCTTTTCTTTCCTCTAAGACACCTCCAGAACTTTCACTACTTTTAGTCGTCTCTGCTTTGGTGACTTACTGAGAAGTATACAACTGCCAAATTTGCCTGGAGGCACGGGCCCTCCTTTTCTTAATATAAATACACCACCACAACCTGTTTGAGAATGGCTACCTCGGTTGTCAGAATATCAGTCTTACAAACCAGTGCCCCTCTCTCACCTTCTTGTAGGTAGAGAAATTAATTGTTACTTTTGATACTTCTGCAACAATAATTGCACTCCAAGCTTGATTTCGTAACGTGCAACTCTTATTTTTCATCTAAAAGGGGGGTTTTTATGAGAAAAAGGGCAGGCAATGGAATAAAAGCTAACCACAGAAACACATTTCAGAAGTAAGGATTTTACTGCAGTTGCTATGAATTCTAACTTTAAGAAATGGTGGATGGAATTGCAACGTTCCTATTTACAGAAATATTCATCGAGCATCATGGGGAATAGTAACAACAAAAACCTCTTTTCAATCTGAGCATATTTTAACCACAGGAACTGAATCCAGCTCCAGGAAACAGAGATGTGTAACTGTCAGCAGTAACTTAAAGTGCTAAAACCCCACAAGAAATGCAGAGATTTTTGTACCAAAAGCATTGCAAATGCTCACAAACTTTAATGGGAAGAACAGATGAAACCCTTGCGTTTCTGCCATTTTAAGACAACTTGTGCTGTTATTAGTACAGTTCTGAAAAATCAAAGGTGCTTTAACGACTTTTTCTTTGTAGGGTAACCAGAGAGCCTTGCAAATGAGAGCAATCAGGTGAACCCTACGTCCTCAATGCATCATAAAATGGAAGTGTATATTGCTTTCATAAACCTGGGCCTAAAGGGCTTGGATAAGAATCCAGCATAAGTCAGACCAGTAACTATTTCGTTAGTTTCAGCCCAAAAATAAAAGTCCCCATAAGCAGAATTTGTCAATAAAACAAATAAGTAAGCCAACCCAGCAGGGAACTCTTCTGGTCCATCCCATACTGGCACTGAGTAGGCTTTCAGGACAGCCAGATTTGGGGTTTTGTTGTTTTTTGGGCAGTTTTTTGATGGCTTTTTTTCCCTTTCTAGCTGTAGCCCAGCAGGTTTGCAGTCAAAAGTGCAGTTAGAAGTTTTGAACATTTTGAACATAATCTAACATTGAGTCAAAGCTGGAAATCAGATCATAGAAAAGATTTCTGTTTGGGACAAGCTCAGTTTAAATTAAAATGACAGTGATGCTACCAAGTGTAGACTTATCTCCTTATAAAAAAGAAAAAAGGGAAAGAAACCTACTCTTGTTCAAGGGTAGCAGAGACCTGAAACGATAAAATGGCCAATACAGCTAACCGCAGGTAGGCTACAACCTGGAGAATTTGATTGCATGCAATAAATTCTGCATGAAGGAATAAGATTAATCTTGAATTCTTAAATTTCTGAGTAAATAATCATCTCTTTTGAGAATAAAACTATCAACAAAAGTCTAGAAGTCTAAATCTATACTTGATAGAAAGGACATAAACTTCTCTGTGGCATCAGTACAAGGAATCAGTTGACCACATTATTGAGGGAAACATCTAAGTTTTAGCCCAAGTGTTTTGCAGTCCACAGCTGGCATAACACTTTTATTTCAAAAAAACCCAAAATGATTGAATTGGAAACTTAAGCTGGGGACTTCAGCAAAGATCATGTCTACATGACAAATAATGAAATCTATTTATCATTCTTCTTTCTTTGAAAATTTATTTTATCAGATTAGAATAGTTTCCACTACTGAAAACATCACATCTTTAAATACAAAATACAAGCAGTAACACATAAAAGCAGAAACTCCCCAGTAGCTCTGTAACTCTGGTTTGGATGGTAATGACAATACACTGTCACTGTATTGTGACCATTACTCTGTATTTAATTTGCTATAGAAACCGCTAGAGAAACTGTATAAACAGATAGTAAAAAATTAGTAAAGTTAATTCCTAACCATTTTTAATGCAATTTTAAAATAGAAAGTATTTACCTGCTCTTCAGAAACCTCAGTAGGTGGAGGTATGCCTTGTTCAGATGGGCGATGATCTTGATAATTTGCATTATGTCTGTGACGTAAAGGAGGAAACAGTCTATTCCAGTTAATCATCCCACCCTGAAAGCAGACACTGCTGTCAGTCCTTGCAAAAAGAACTACAAACATTTTAAACAAAAAGATCATCCTTACCACCTAATATGAAAGCAGATTTTTAAGTAAGGCACTTTATTTTAAACAACAAATACTGCTGTAGTCTCTTATGAAGCAAAAATTGGACTGGTTACTGCTTTATTAGTTAATTGAAGTAATCATGGCAAACTAAGGAGAAGTGCTAACAGAAGGAGGAAAGGATGCTTAACATCCATTGGGATAGATCTGGTTTCATACAGTGCTAGGTTTCTGAGGCTGAAAGACAGCTGTCTTTACTAACAGGGGTCTGCCCGGCAAGAGGTGCAACAGCAGGTCCTGCAAATACTTTGCAAGATTGCTACTGGAGTTAACCAGGGAAAACGGGTGCGAAAAATAAGTGAGGGGAAAAAGGAAACGGGACTTCTCAGTGCTTCAGCAAAATCACATCAGGAAACGCCGAACAAACCCAACCTTCAGAACACCTGTGACTTCCACGCATGTGACTACTTCTGTGACACCAGTGTGACTTACAGACCCACCACATTTACCCAACTTCTGTGTATTAAATATTGTTGCAAACCCCGGCCATGTTCCAGTGCCAAAACATCTTGTTAACTACATACAATAGTGCAAATACACAGCAGTAACATAGGTACCCTGCAAATCACAGAACTGAAACTTTCTCTTAACAACCAAGCTTCAACTCTTGTAATTGTAAAACATGTGGAACATAAAGAAATACTAAAGTATAAGCTTTACAATTGTCCAGAAATCATGAATCCTCATTTCATTAGTTTAAAAAAACATTTTTGAAGGGATTTTGTATCACACAAAGCCCATAGATCCTGTGAGCAGGTAAGAGCAAACCCCAATCTCTCTTTTCTATAGTTCGTTGAAACATCTTTTGCAGTTTGTGTTGTCCTTTTCCTCTACCCCTGCTCTCCCCGTTACTATGGAGAAGATCTCCCTTCCTTTCTGTATATATAGGACATGGCCTTCCTTCCTCTAGTTGCTCTATTTTAGTTCTATAACGTTGTTTCTCAGAAGGCCTTCCTCTTACAAGGGGTTTTTCTTTTCTTCTCTCACAGAGTGCTCTTCCTGCCTTTATGTACCCTTAAAGCATTAAATCCCCTCTGCTCAATCAGATCAGCAACAGCTAAATATGCTCCTAGACCACCAAAAAAAAAAACAAAAGAAAAAAAAAAGAGAAAAAAATTAGCATTCCTGCCCTTTCCTTTGTTTCCTTCCTTGCTCTCCAGAGGAGACCCAACCAGCCCAGACACCACAGGGGGCAGTACAATTGCACACTTTAAAAAGTTCTAGTCCCTTCTATACTAGAGTACATTTTTCCCTGTGAAGATGTGAAATAGCCAGAAGCCATCACCCATTTTCAAGACATAGATTCCACTGTTAATGAATTTGAATTAAAAAAATTATGTGTCTACATTTCCCATGCTGTATAAAACATTTGCTTAACATTCATGAGGTTTTGATCAAAGGATTCTGTGTAAGTCTCGTGTTAGTCAAACAGCATAGCGTAGTAAAAAGGAGAACTGGTTTGGAGTGTAAGCCGAAGGAGAAAGAAGGATCTCAGATCTTCTACTGACACCACTGCACTACCTCGTGGTCTTGGGAAATCGCATCATGTACTTCCCCACCTATAATTTCCTGTAACTTAGAATTACGTTGACTTTTAATTCATGACCTTTGAATTTCTCACAGTCTACTAAGCTCTAGAGTTCAGCGAGAACACTGCACTAATGCTGCTTTACCTGTTTTTATATTTAGAGATGACTTGAGGAGGAGAAAGTGATGCTGCCACAAGTCATTCGCATTGAATTGGTAAAAACACTAACAGGACTATGACACATTCCTTTGAAGCACCGTAAGTCACACAGAATAATGTTTATCAAATATAAAATCCACAATAAACATTAATTTACCTTTATTCCAGTGTGTCTGAAGACTGAGATAAATTACCTTTTTCCAGCAGTGCCCTGAGTTTCAATACTGAGCTGCCTATTCCAGTTTGGTTTTGCACCCTCCCTGTCCTGTGCTCTGTCACCTAACACTACAGACTTGACTACTTCCTTGCCTTAAGCTTACAATACAGTTTGCATTAACATACACAGAATTCATTATTTTCAATAAGAACTGCAGTTTCCTTACAAATATAACTATTTAGTTTTGAAGGTTTACAGCAGATACTTTGATAAACTACAGACGTTGACTGAAGCATTCAGAAGAGTTCCACATGAAGACCACTAACCCCTTCCCAAAAAAAACAGACTAGACAAATTAGATCAAAATAGAGTATTTAAATTACCTTTGGAAACTGTGATAAACATAATCTATCAGTTCTTAACTACATTAATGAGGGAAAAACATCCAGCATTTAATGGTATGTGAACACTGATGGTTAGGATTAATGCCAACATTATGGTCCATTTCTCATCTGTGTGTTACTTTAAACTGCACCAAAACCAAAGCTGCATTAGGATTCTTTATCGTAAGAAAATTGTTTCTCTTTACAGTCTTGCCTCTAATTAGATGACACATCCACAAGGTCAGGCTCAAAAGAGCAGGGATTCAAGGAACTGCAGCAGGAACTATGGGACTGGTAATGTGGCCAATCTCCTAAAGGTAAGGAAACATTGGGAAGTGCAGCTAATGTCTTAAATCCACAGAAGATGGAGATCAGGGCTATGGATTTACAGTATGGACGGTGACTGTGCAAAGACCTTCAGACAACCTTAACTATCACAGCAAAAATACATGAAGATCTGTTTTTACGTGAGCCAAATCAAGCACCAAATAATGTCTTAACATTAAGTAAATATCGCAAATTCCAGTTATAAAAATGCACAGGAGGAAATTTCCAGACCAATATTCCTTCTTGCCTCACAGAAATTAGTTTGCAGACCTCCCCTTCATAATTTTATGATCATTTCCGTACTGCAGCGGTTTTACACTGTGCTACTACACTTGCTTGTGAGAAGTCAGGAAGATTTCACAGGAAGATATCCAATCTGATTAATTTATGTAAGTGGCGCTTCTAAACGATCTGAAGAGTCCCTCCTGGGGAATCAGCAAACCACATATAAGCATTTCACATTATACTTGACCCTCAGCACCAGCACCCAACAGCACAGAGGAGCTCACACCAATCTCCTCACTCTCCACAGGAGCCTTGCCTCAGGTAACAGAGCTCTCTGGAGTGGTCCAAAACGATAAGGAGTGGGGATGCTCAAGAGTCCACTATGTAAGCTCCTTTCCTGAGCAGCACTTTCAGTGACAAGTGTGTGCCAGTCTAATCCATTTAGTGAAATCCATGCACTTCTTCTGTGATTCTGGTTTGCAGTTTGTTATAAAAAGAATTAAGTTTAACACTACATGGTTTGGGGGCTGGGACTTAACATGACCTGGGATTAGGTAAGGAGGATGCATTAAACCTCTTACATCCAGAGCCAGATTTCACAACTGACCGACTTGGGATATCTTGCACTGAGATTAGCTCAGGCAACATTTGTTTTGGTCCTCATCTTTGGTGTCAGGGAGCACCCAGTGCAGGTGTACTGCTAGAGAATGAGAAGCACAGATTCTAGACTATGATTCACAAAAATACTGTGCACAATTTGGTGCCTGGGCCCTTACCTCTGTTCACAACTTCGTCTTCAAAATGTCATCAGGAAAAAGACTTGACAAAAGCACCGCTTCAATAATTACTTGACTAGAAGGGTGACAAGACAAAGCTAAGAAAGGCCTACAAGCCTTTCGTCCTCCTTTAATCCTATGCTGTAACTTTTCAACTATAGAAAAATTCTGAAATTTCCTTTGGTTTAGCAGCGCAGACTGGGTAAATCAGTTGATTGTAAGTTCTTTGTTACTGCCTGATAGGAGACAAACATACCAAGGAAATAATTTTACTGGTCTCTAATAAATCACTATTGGCAGTGGATTAGAACACTGGTGATGTTGGAACTTCCATTACAGGAAGACAACAAACTCGTCACAAGTTTAGGCGACCAAAGAATGAGATTTAAGAATGGACTGGACTAAAGGAATGGGAAAATAGCAGCTTTTCATTACAGAAAAGGTTTTAAGGAAATGCCATATTGATGATTTACTCTTGGATAGCTGCCAAGGCTTTACGTACAGAAGCTGTGTCTTTCTAGGTCACATCCTTGATGGGGTTTTTTTATTTGGGTTGTTGCTTTTTTTCTCTTAATGGTGCCTGGGACAATTCTGTTTACAAGAAAGAAGTATCCTCCTTTCCTACAGAATAAGGAAGAAATATCTAGAACTAGCAAATGTCTTTGATTGTGCAGCCTGCTGAAACCCTAGTTATGCCATTTCTTTTCAGATAATGTCCTTCGTTTTGAAAACCAGCTCAACCAGTTTCCCATGCACATATTTTGCGAAAGCTCTTCTTATCCAAAGTTTGACAAATAAAAGTGTTGTATTATGGACAATTAACAGATATCCAGTTATGTAGCTTTCAGATATGCACATATTTTAATTAGACTACTTTCAAAATAAATGAAAGAAAAGGCTTTATAAAAATCCTCTTGAAAGTGATGCATATGCTTAAGATATTTTGATAATGTTATCTCCCGTGGATGGTTAATGCCAACTTGTCATCTGTTTGCACAAACAGGAAGCACCTCCTGATATCTGTCATGTTCACCTTTTTTGACATAACAACCGCAGTGAAAGGAAATTGCTTTGCATTTCACCTTTTAAAGTAACATTTGTAAAATATTCCACTCTGTATAGAAGCCTTTACTTGATAAAGACATAAATATTGTCTTACTTTTTTTCATATAAAGCTTCATTTAAAAATATACTGAAAACAAGAAGCTTGCCTTTCTGGCATAGGTTTTTTCAACAATTGACTCCAAAGTTCACATACTGATTATATAAACCAAAAAAACAAACAAAAAAAAGCATAGCCTTGGATGACATGATATCTGCTGCCCTAAACATTGCATAAGAGGTAAAAATGGTGAAATTTCCAGTACACTTACTCAAAGTCTAGCCTGCCTCTTTTTGTGAGGATAAAACTCTTCTGTTTTTTTGGTTGTTTGGGGAGACTTTTTTTGTGTGTTTTGTTTCCCTCTTACTTTAATAACTTCCCTCTTTTGAAAGGGGGTAGAAACACAACAATACTAGTGTTCTAAGCATTGTTCTTAATGACGAAATGAATTTTTCACCAAGTAAAGCACTCTAGCAATTCTAATTTCTCTGAAAATTTATCGTACAGACAAGTCTATTCAGCCAAAAGGCTCTGTCGCCAGCTCTTATTTTCTGCATCCTGAACTTTGATGCCTGCATTGTCCCTGAGGAGCTCATGTGTCACAGAAGTTCAGAAATCCACATGTGGTCTTTTCTGAAGCCTGATCAGCCATTTCCTTTGAAATCTAGAAGGAACACCTTAATCTGGCTTCTGAAGCTGCCTGAGAGACAATGGAAGGGATTTCAGCACTGGCATGATACTGGGGGTGTCCACTGTTCCAAATGCTGAAGGTAGGTCCACGAGCATGGAGTCTGTACTTGAGGAAATAACTTTAGCTCTGTTTTAGACATTTTGCACAAAACACAGTCAGTTCTAATCCTTACCACATGGATCTTTGGATGTGGACTGCTGACACTGAACTGATATTAAAGCATGATGATTAGACAGATCATTCTTCACTCACCTCCTGTGCAAAAACCTTTTCAAAGAGTAATAAGAAATAAGGAGAGAATGGAACCAAAGTGAGACATCAGAATTCTAAAATTGTTTTGATTTGACAAGCTGAGATAACAAACTCTGGGCACAAAGGAAACTTAAGCCTAGATTCTTCAAAATACTACATAATCACATACCTGAGAATATAAAAGGCTAGTCTGTGATGACATAGGGAAAGAACCAGATCAGCGTCCCAGTTTGGTAAAGGTTCAAGTTCTGTCTTAGGCTGCAAATAGGAGTAGCTTCCATTTGTTGACATCTCAAAGTCAATATACAAGGTGTCATATGCAACACTTTGCACCTACCGTGCCTCTTAAGGTATCTGTCCTGATTTCAGATGGGATAGAGTTAATTTCTTCTCAGTAGCTGGTAGTGCTGTGTTTTGGATTCAGTATAATGCTGGTAACACACTGATACTTTGGGGTTTGCTAAGCTGTATTTATCTTAAGTCAAGGACTATTTTTTGTGTGTCTCATGCTCTGCCAGTGAGGAGGTACACAAAAAAAAGCTGGAAGGTTGCACAGCTGGGACAGGTGACCTGAACTGAACAAAAGGACATTCCACACCATAGAACACCATGCCCAGTATATAAACTGTGGGACTGAAACAAAAGGAGAGCCAATTCAGGTTAGGGAATGGGGTCTGGCCTCTGTCAGCCGGTGGTGAGCAATTGTATTGTGCATCACTTGTTTGGTCTTAATTTATTTTTATTATTATTCCTATTATTATTATTACTACTATATTTTACTTTTTAAAAATTATTACACTGTTCTTATCTCAGCCTAGTTTTGATTCTCCTCGCCACTCCACCAGGGTGGCAGTGGGAAGTGAGAGTGGCTGTGTGGTGCTTAGTTGCTGGCTGGGCTTAAGCCACCACAGCAGCACATTAAGGAACAAGGGGTGGAACCAGCTCGCAGTTGTTACGTGCGAGTATCAGAGTTCAAACCAGAAAACCTGAATATTGAGTAGGACCACGTACTACCTGAACCACAGGCTTCTTTTTTACTACATACTATGGAAAACGGCACTCTAGAAGAAGAAATGGCCTGTCAAGACTCTCTGAGTGCACATTGCAAGGACAACAGAAGCAGCCCTGGTATCCAATAACCAACTGCCCCCAAAACAGATGCCTTATTTGCCCCATGTTCATTAGAAATGAAGGGACAGGTACACCTAAAGACCGCTGCCTTCTGTAAACAGGACTTGATCCAACAACAGTGAATTAAATACTCTAGAAATGCCTGGGGAGGCTTGTATGCCATGAGTTTTTTTATAAAAAATTGCCTCAATTTAAATTGCCAGAGGAAGGGAATAAAGACCAGTCACACAGGAGAATAAACATACTCTATTTCTCAAACAATTTATTTGCTTTGAAATAAAACAGTGTTTTGCTTTAGAAAGCTGTCCACCCACTGCTTCTCTAGGGAAGCTGATTACAAATATTAATCCAAATTCAAAGGCTACAGCTCAAAAGCTGAGTCGAAAAAAAGAGAATTTCATAATTCCAGTCCAAGAGAAAAAAGGATTGTTCAATATATGAGCAGGGTGCTACCAATGAGTAGGAGATAAAGTCAATCTTGTGACTGTGACAGCTGGCTGTTAATGAGACACACTCAGCTTATTCTAGTTGTACTAGTGTCTGTTGGCTCTAGTGTCTCAGCTCATGGAACTGCCAGCTTCCATAAAAATGACAGAAACCTGAAGTTTCTGTGGTAGTCTATAGAGGAAATAGTCATAAATTGTTCATTACCTGGATCAGGACTCTGGAAACTCAACATTTTTAATATCACACCTAGAATCCATGAAAAAAGTTATACAGCAAAATAATCCAGAATGTCTAAATAGCAGTGGGTTATCAGTTGCTGCAAATACATTATTGACATGAAATAGTTAAAAACCAGAGTTCAGGCATGCCAACATCAGTAGTATATGCAGTTTTTCCACCCAATAAACTGTTGAAATAAGTCCAAGTTTATTTTCAACACAAAGAAAATAGTATTAAACAATTACAGAGAATAATCAAGGCTTGAAAATGTCAGAAGAGTGCAAAAAAAAAAAAAANGAGATCAAGACACACAAGTCTGAAGGAAAAGATATTGTTTTCACTACAAAAATGGAAGCTGTTATTTCAAAATGTGTCAACACGTGAACATTGGCATGTAGAGGAAGGGAAGAGTGATGGAATACTGAGTCTAAATTTAGCCACAGTGATTATTGCTGCAGCACACAAATTTCATTCATGGGCTGAAATGAATCTGTAAATCACTCACTGGTTTACACAATTCTTTAAAGATATGATGTCAAATCCTGTGCACACATATCCCATGAGTCTGGGCACAAAAGCTTTTCTATCCTATTGGTACCCTATGTATCATTGTCTTTGGAGTTTATGGAAGTGTTGCTAAAGGCAGTTTCTATTCAAATGTGTCACAAAACCCCAAAGAAGCCTTAGGTAACACAGACTGATTGGAATGGAAACCTAATTAGAGAAAAAGGCTTTGTGTGACACTTGGTTGAAGGTCTCACCCATTTATTCAGGTAAGCCAGTCTGGTATTTCCTTCCTGACAATGACACATACATTTGTGGAACAAAATGGAATAGCTGCTTCCATCCAAAGTCCTGGCTGTGAGAGCAAGGGTTTTCATGGACTTGGCAATATATAAAGGTTGCAGAAGGTCTTCATGGTTCAAAATATCTGTTTGAAGGACTTCTTGTTGGTACTCAGCTTGTGAAGTTATTCAAGAAGACTTCAATGAAGTGCCACCTCAGTGCCAGTAGGAGAGTTAAACAATATGCCTGGGTCTGGTTCTTCACTTTGACAAAGCAAAATTGAACTCTCTGGGAGCATATTCACTGGGGGATTTTTTTTCTACCATCATGAATGAGGATAACATTCCTGAGGAAGAATTCTGGAGCCAGGAAAATCTTTGCTCCATTAATCTGTTCTTTTTTCCAAGGTCAGGAGTTTATTGCTTAGATATAACCAGAAGGTAAATTACCCATCTAGTCTCACAGTCCTTAGTTGACAAAATATGAAACCTGCAAATTGCTCAGGATGTGAGGCTCCCCATAACAATAAAGACACTCAGTGTGCCTACCCACAGAACATCTCTCCGGTGTCCCAGGAGAAAGACATCTAATGAATGAACAATTAGAGGAAGTCCCTTTGTTATAGGAGAAGTCTGGTCTTTGCAAGCAGCAGAATGTCATATATGATGAAGATGAGATATACATATGAGATACCATGTGGTATGAATCTAAGGAGAGTCTGGCCTCAGTGAAAATTAATGGCAGCTGGAAGAGAAGAACAAAAAGACAGGAGGGAAAAGACAATATAAGCTTAAAGTGGCCAATAGGGTAGAAAGAGAGCTAGTGAAAGGAAGATTTTCATATATGGCTGTAGGCTTGCTGCAGTCTGGAGCAACTTGGTGAAGCTCTTCCCTGATCCAAGACACTTAAGAGAAGCCAAGAAGAAGGCAATACCATGTCTTTAATATGCTCAGCAGAAATGCTCTGTGCATACAAAACCCGTTTTTTCAAGATGAAGGGACTGACATTGATGCACCGTCCATCCCGAACGGGCACAGGGAGCAGTGCTCAAAGAAGCTGTATTTAGTGCCAACAGAAGGCACTGCCCACCTTTATGCAACCTTGCACCACCTTCCACATAACCATCTGCAGTGACATCAGCGTAGCCAATACCATCTAGGCACACAATCTTCCCTGTCTACTCACAATTTGGGTATCTGCCAGCGTCCCTCCAAGATTCTCAATGGGAAGTGAAAGTCAAGTTGACTCCCTGATACCCACACTGGTGCACAGACGCAGCAGTTGCTTCCCTTTTCACATGAGGGTTTTATTTGGGTTACAGAAAGATAAACTTTAGAAAAATGCTGGGAAATGAAAGAGATCTAGACATAGAAACATGAGGAGAGGAAGACCAAAATTTTTATCAATATTACAGTATCAAAAGGATAAAATAGCAAATGATTACTGGTGGTAAGACATGACAGGAGAGAACTTCCCCCAAAGTGAAGAAGGATTTTGTATACGAGCAAATACAAAGTATGGGAAACAAGAGAGATGAAGGTAAAGAGGTGACAAAAATGTGGGAGCTAAAAGGCACAGTGGGGAATGAAAATGTGACAGTGATATGAAGGGAAACAGGAGATCAGATAATGGGAAAAAAAGAAAAATATGACAAACTATTTACAAAGTAGGATGGACAAAAGAGTGTGAAAGAAAAGAGCTAAGAAAGTGAAGTTTTAAAAGTAGTAACAAAATGGAAAGCTGGTATGTTTTTAGGGAATGAATATGTATGGCACACATTTTATTCTACTGCCTTTAAAGGTGAATGTAGGTGATGCTCATTAATTCATTTGGGACAAGATCATAATTTCTCAGCAATATTCACAGGAGGAAACAAAGAACACAGTAAGATCTAGAAAGTTTTCTAGATGAACACTATCATGTGTTTAAGGGCTGTATCCACAGCAACTAGAAACCAACACAAAAACCAGTCACCATTTAACCACACTCCCCTGAGAAACTATCAACGTAACAGTTTCTAGCAACATACTCAGACACAGTGCCACTGAATATTTAAGAGCTAAAATGAGGTGTATCAAGTAATGAACTTGGTGGGTTTATTTTCAAATTCCACCACACACTCAATCTACTCATCGAAGTCATGGGTGTTTGACAACCCAGCACTCGCGCATGCAGTTCCATGCTTCAGGTTCCTCCAGACCAGAACATTTCAGCTAGGAAAAGACCGGGAAAGGCAAAGCTCAAAGAACTGCCAGCACATAAATTCTGGGGTGGTTGTTCCTTGCTTTTTCTTTTTTGTAGAAAGCATCCAAAGTGAATTCTGCTTTGGATAAAAGGGCTTAGTGAACAGCAGGAAAAAAAAAAAGATAAAATTATTTACATCTCAGTATCATAGAGGTACACTATAAACAACTTCCGAGAAAGGCTTTTCCCCCAGNTTTTATGTTGGTTTGCATAACCAGTCAGGCTCACATTCTTCAGAATTTCTTGCAAAGACTCGAAGAATAAACTTACTACAAAAAGCATCTATTCAAGAGAGGGGCCTCCCTTATGTGAGTTTGTCAGCATTGCAGAGACAATGGAGCCCCATTAAAAGCACTGATCTTCTCCTTCCATAATGCTACCAACATCCAGGGAAACTGCATTGTCTCGTTTCTCAAACACATGAACTGAAGAGTAAAGGAGTGGGAGGAATGAGCAGAGCACCTTCTCAAGGGGCAGCTGAATAAAATTGTTGCACTATGGCATGTAGAGGAAAGTTAAAGTTCACTTCCCTCACCAAGCAGAGCAGAAAGTGTGAGAGAAAATGTTAATTTATCTCCCATGACACACTACCTACAGACAGCATATCGGGACTTCAGAAATCCACACAATATTTACCCAGAATATAATTCAAAGCCCCATCTGATGACTGACATGTACTTCACAGCTTTTATTATTTTCAATTTCACAAAAAAACTGTCTAAGAAACTGCTCTGTATTCTTATCAGCTTCACTCCCACAGGTAAAATTATCATCTAAATTCCTTTCATCTGTAGCGTGATCTGTTCCACTCCACTGTCTTCAAATTACACCTTGCCAAATCTCTAATGGCAAAAGAACTGCCCAAGTACAGCAATCCAGGAAATGGTTTTCAACTTTTCAAATATTATTTTGAGATAGAAAATAGTCTGGTTTTCATTTTTACCGCTACACAGCAACATTTGTGAGTGATGCTTTTTCTGATTTAGTTGATGACCAGTAAATTCTGTGAGTGAGTCATTAAAAAACACCAGGTGGGTCAAAAGCTTTCATGACACACCTTTTCTGAAGAGCCTCTATGAAACATTCATACATTGATCCTATTGCCTTCTGATGGCTGGTTTCACAGATTAGCACTACCAGTTAAATAAGTGCTGCGCTCAAGTTAAAGGCTAAACATGAAGGTAACTTGAAAGTGTTTCAGCAACTTGTAAAGGGAAGCATCTTACTGATGTTCAAACAGCGTTCCTGCATTTTAGTCAAACCCCTCCACCTTTTTAAAGAATTCTATTTGAAGTCAAACATGAAAAGACATTTTTCCACTTTCATTGTTCATAGCCTAAGGAAAGGACAAGATGAGAAGAAAATGTTATCAACTGTTCTTTTATCATTTACCGTTCTGAACTTATTTACCACTTTTTGTAATTAAAGATATATTAGAAAGACTGTCCTTCATAACTGGAAACGGCTTCTTTCTCACATCTGAAGAAACCTGACTGCAGTCTTCCTAGCTGCTTGTACCCCAACATACACTTTCAATTCATTTTCTATTACAATGGCAACATTCAAGAATTGAGTAATTTCTAGTTCAGTTCTTATGTTAAAACTGATCAGTGTTTCAATGGGAATAGAGAAAAGTAGATTAGAAGTTTCTGCCTGAGGAACAATTTCATCATATTGAAATGTTAAGGAAACAAGAAAAACAGAATGATGTTATCAAGGACTGGAAACAAAGATTCATACTCCAGTTGCAGGCCAAAGCTTTATGCCATCACACCTCTAATTCTCGGAATGCATTAAGGGTAACACAGCTATGCCTGCTCGCCCTACACTATCCCAAACACAAGAAGAACTCATGTATCAGTACAGAGCTGTGTTTCAGGCAAAGAAAACTCAGTGAAGACTTGAAATTGCTAGGCTGTAAGTAAATTATGAGCAATACAAGTTCTCATAGAGCAAGGCAAGGCCCATGTTGTCAGCTAGTAACATAAACACCTAAGTAACATATCTAAGATACAGGAATTGAGACACCACCTGCCTTGTTTTACTACCCTACAGCACGAAGTCTGAGAATATCTGCATTTGTTGGTTTGTCTAAAAGAGAGAAAATAAAAAAGACTCTGCTATTCTGTTGAATAAGGAAATAAACCAAGAGCATTAAACATGGCAAACAGAAAGTCACTTGTTGTTTACCTCTGTAAGTTAAATTCTGCCACTAAGAAACAACCTATATCCCCAGAAACAAAGGAATTCCACAGAAAATTTTCCACTTCCTGAAAAGGCTGCTAACCAGACAGATACTCAGAAGAGTCAGGAGCATTTTGACTTCCTAACTTTACACAATGGCTTTCATTAAAGACCACCAAGAAGCAATCACTTTACCTTTCAGCCTCATTTTTGGTGACAGAATGCCAGGAGTACTGACTGCTCACATCTTGTGAAGCAGTTTTAACATATAAAGCTATCTAAACCACCTAAATGGCTATCAGCAGTACAACAGTGTATGAAAGACTAATGGAGAAAAATTAAAAAATACATTCTTTTTAAGAAACAGGAACAATGCAACATCTATGAATCAAAAAAGTGAATTTCTTATAGCAATATAATCCTTAAAGAATGTATATATACATATATATCAAGAATGTATAGCAATACCTGCTGCTGTCTTTGCCGCCTCATTTGGGCAACCTGAGACATCATGATTTGACGATCCAGTAACTCCATCCTCTGCTGCCTCTGGATGTCAACTGTTGCTCCCATTCCCACTCGAACTTCATTCGTTGGTTCCGCAGATGAGAAGACTGGTTCAAGAGTCCAAGAAAATATCTTTGCTACCCATCTGGGTACACAAAGAATTCGATGAACTTTTAAGATACTGCTATTGTAGCAAATCCCAGAAATCTAAAATCAAAAATGAAATGTTAAAAAACCCCTGAAAACCAGAAAATTTCAATACACCACATTTACTTTGAATTTGGCTGCAGGTAACAGTTAGTCTTTCTGGTTTTTAAAGCACTTTTACTGTATTTACTCACAGTTCTCACTCAATAATCAGAGAACAAACAGGGGATTTCTTTACTTCCCTACAACTACAAACTATTTCTTTTTTAAATCTGTGTGGTGCATTGCCTGTGACTCATAAAGTTGCTTGGGGTTTTTTGTTTGTTTCGGAATTTGAGCCCAAGCCAAGTGACCCTTTCTAAAACTGGTCAAAATTCAAATAAATTTTTTATTTCTAGTAAAAGAGCTGGTCAGGGTTTGCTGCATGCTGACCTGAGAAGATTAAGACTGCTCTTGAGGATGCTGAAGCACTGTGAAACACTCCTTCAAAAAAAAGCCAAATTCCCTTAAGGCTTTTGTCCCCACCACCCAAGTCTCTCCTTCTAGTAAAAATAAAAGCAAACCAGCAGAACTGAAGTTAAATCTAAGACTATGCACAGACTTATTCCAAAAGAAGCCCATCTACCTTACGGGGGAAAAAAAACCACGTTTAAAACAAATTCATTAAAAACTGTGATACTGAAAGCCAGTTTTTGTGAGGCCCTTTTACCCATAAGAAAAAAACCACATTCCCTGTGTACATGCTTGCCTTGGGGCTTGATTTCATTTCAGATTCAGCAGGAGGAGGAGAAATCCATGTGCCCCATAAATGGATTTGCAGTCATCACTCAGCCATTATTTTTAATGCCATTGTGAAACCGCAGTACTTGAGCCCAGAGTGGTCCCATCTGCATTCTGCTTTATGCCACATTTCAGCATTTGTGACTCTTTATTGTCTGTTATGCCACAAGAATTATGCTGTGACAGTACAGTGAAATGAACAGGAAGAGATCTGAACCTCAAAAAATCTGTAAACATACCCCAGAAATGCAATTATGCTAAAAACAATGTAGAAACTCTGCATCTGAAGTATTCATCTATTTATTTCGTGCTATTTGTTGTATCTCACTGACATTTGAATAAACATACTAAATGCATTGCTGAGTATACCAGGGGAGACAGTATAGGAAAAAGCAACATTCTTTGAGACGGGGGATATTTTTCAAATTATTAACAAGGTTATTGTTAAATATCCAATGAGCTAGCAAAAACACATTCTGCTTTGGGAAACAATGATTTTTGTTTTATTCTACTTTCATTTTATGACTCAGGGTTGGATGTAACATCAATCATAGGCTGCCATTCTAAAATGAGAAAGAACCGTTTTAAACTACTCTTAATCTCCTCAGTCTTTTTGTCATGCTATGAGAAAGGAGGTAAATGCTATAAAGGCCATAATCATGTCAGAGTGAAGGCTGCCTTTAACAAAAATTTTCTGTATTCAAAGTAAGGTCCTAACTGGACAGGGCACTGTAACAGAAGCTTTTTCATGACCTCAGGTATCCTTTCCTCAGCTCTAGTGAAACTGTTCCAGATGACTGTAAACTCATGACTAAAACCTGTGCACATCAACTGGAAACTAAGATATAGCTATAATCACCAAAGAATAAGAGGAAGAAAATTCATACCACTTCTGCAATTCACCTGCTTTTGGTATGTAGTACTTGAGGTATCTGCCTAGCAAGAAGGTCCCTCAGAAGCTAATGCCCTGGTCCTGAGGGAGTGACATAGACAGGCTCGTCACTCAAGAAAACCTAGATTGTACAGTAACCGAGAAAGCAGTTTTTTGGGGAGCAAGAATCACATTGCTAATACTACAGATACATTTAATCTGATGTTTTCTTCAACACAAAATGCACAAGCAGCACCAGAGCCCATAAATTATCTTCCTTCCTCCCTCCCACCTTGTTAGGTGTAGGTGTAGGTGGTATCATGACGTTATGGGGCCAGGACCCCTCTTTTGTTCCAGGGACTCTGCACACCTGATTGTACAGGTGTTAACTAGGCAGGGAAAGAAGTCCCACTCAAAATACTTTGTCCAACATCACACCAGCAGTCCCTCACTTCTTTCACATGTCCCTCCTAGATACTGCTCTCTGCTCTCTCTTACCACCTTTGAAAAGGTGGTTTTCAAAAATGCTGAACAGGTTCAAAAAGTCACATGAACGAAACAAAGCAAGTGGTGATAGGAAAATCTGCATCTCCCTGAATGTATGACAAATCTTGACACGTGTCTGAACATATTACCGCAAACAGAATCATTCTTTTATCAACTCAAGTTAGAAAACAGAGCAATGAGATAACAGCAGCATATCTTTGGTGTCAGTATTTTGGAACTTGTTTGTCTCAGAAGGGAAGGTGTACTGCAAGCACCAATTAGCAGGTGCATCAGTAAAAGCATTCTTGTGTTTTTCTTAGCAGAGATAGCTAGTCATAGAATCATTTAGGTTGGAAAAGACCTTTAAGATCATCAAGTCCAATTGTTAACCCAGCACTGCCAAGTCCACCACGTCCTTAAGTGCCACATCTACATGTCTTTTAAACACCTATAGAGATGGTGACGCAATCTCTTTTTGCCTTGGGCAGCCTGTTCCAGTGCTTGACGAACCTTTTGGTGAGTAATTTTTCCTAATACTCAATCTAAACCTTCCCTGGCTCACCTCAAAAGACATTTCCATTTATCTTACTTGGAAAAAGAGACTGACCCCCACCTCATGACAACCTCCTTTTAGGTAGTTATAGAGAGCAAGTTATTCCAGAGCATTTAATCAGAAGAAAAGGCTTTATAAAGCTAAAGGTTTATCACATGCGAAAATGAAGAGCTATTATATGGAAGTATAAGAAACTTTAAAACGCTGTGGTCAGTTATAACAAATTTTCAGTAAGTTTCACCTAGTGAGGACGAGGCTATTTCTATATTTTCTATATTTCCAGCGAACCCAGAATGGAGACATTAGTAGTTAAAATAGGTCTTGTGATTCAGTCTGGCGCAGTGTCATACTGTCATCTTAATGTCAAGTATTTCCAAAGAACTTCCTCTTTAGCTGGTTCATATGCAGAACTTGATAGATTTAATTTTAAAAAACACAAGCTTTGACAAAGTATAAAGCAACTTTTTACACTGTTTTTGTTACTGACATTGAGTTAATTTCTAGTGTTTAAGAAAGCAAAGCAACATTGTTTATTCAAAGAAGATAAGATGATCTCATTATATCCCAACTTCAGCACCATACATCAGATTAAAGGGCTACTTCCCCCAAACAGAGGAGCCTCCACTGTATTTTAGCCTCCAAAAGCCACCACAAAAAGATGTTGTGGTTATGTTCAAACTGTTAGAATGGAGAATTTGTGGCTGGCAACACAAGGTTCATCTTATACCTTATAAGGTTTTCTGTTAGTCACAGCATCATCCACCATACTGTATGTGGCACAGTGCTAAGCAGAGGAAATGGAGACTGCTGG
Organism: Pachycephala philippinensis; assembly: GCA_013397055.1. Classification (NCBI taxonomy): domain Eukaryota; kingdom Metazoa; phylum Chordata; class Aves; order Passeriformes; genus Pachycephala; species Pachycephala philippinensis. The sequence continues at coordinate 227,457 of VWZT01002683.1, forward strand.
AAGCTCTCTGGCACACTGCAGAATAAAAGTATGCTTATACATTTTCAGTTTCTTAACACCTTCGCTTACTACTGGTTTTTCACACAAAGTTTCCTAACCTCCTCCTGGCCCCATATAAAGCCTAACTTCCCCTCCCCTTCCCTCATGTCCTTCAGAAGTTGTACATTTTTAAGAAAAAGGAAGTAGCTGTAGTTTCTCTGTATATTAGGTAAACCAAACATGGAAGGTCTCCAGTATTTTACATGGTAAAGACACATATGCTCCACTAGTAGCTGGAGTAGTATTTAAAATTTAAATATTTAAATTCACTGTACTTGATTAACACCAAAAAAGTAAACCAAACAGAAAAAAATAGACAGACTGATGTAGAAAATGATGTTGAAAATTATTTTGTCTAACAGAACTTGACAGCAAATACTCAATTATTTCATTCTGTATGTAAATATAAAAATATAAAAAATGTAAATATGTTTATCATATGTACTCAAGACTTGGCTATTTTCAGATACCAACAAATGAAAAGTAAATAGTTTTCTTAAGGTGAAGTGGCATTTTTATATCTATTTTATCTACTTAATCCTTCATATGTTCTGAATTCTATACAACTAGAATCAAAACATGAACTGAAGTTTGTGTCAGAATTCTATATTTATCTTCATTAAAGAAAGCATTTATCAAACCAAAATGGATTGTGTGAAACCCACCCAAGAAACAAAACTACCCAACAAATCAACCCACTACACATGTATTTTCAACTTCTGTTACAATTGTAACGGATTATTCTGTTTGGGTTTCCTTTTTGGTAATTGTTGCAAATACTATAAACAGCCTTTTGCAATAGTCACCTTGAGAGAAAAATAAGATTATAATGATACTATAATATTTCTCTTCAATTTTCCTTCCAGTTGATTTGGCTCATAAATTTTCCAGATACCTTGAAACTTTTTTCTTCAGAGTTCATCAACGCTTCATCGGCCAGATGGAACCATCATCAGCTAAAAAACGTTGTGTATGTGCAAGAATGACTGTACTGCCATTTCAGCACAGTACAGCAATTCTTAACTTGTACTTGTGTCCTAAGCATGGGTTACCTTGGTCTCTGCCAGCGTTCTGTAGGTGATCATTATGATGTTGTCAACCAAATCTCTTTAATTAAAAGACCAGGATTTGACTAACCTGACCCAACATAGATATCTGTAATTTAAAAGCCAACTTACAAGCTGACTGTTTAAAGTTGGTTTCATAGTCAACAAAGAGAAATGGGCACTCTTAGCATGTAACTCATCCTTTAGCAGATGTCTCCAAAATACACACACAGCTGAATTACTCTCACAGATTCCCTCTCTGAAAAAAGGTAACATTGCTGCCAAAAAACCAAATGCCAATAGAACAATCCAATTCTTAATGAACCAGTTGGTATAGTTGACCAAATGGACCATATTTTGGACACAGAAACTCTTCCTCAGATCTAAGAGAGAAATTTAGAAGTAAAATACAAACTGAAAACCAATATCTATTTTTCTACAGGATCTTAGAAGCCACAGATATAAAAGTATCTTATGACACATTATTGCCTTTTCCCATCCTTTCTCACTACTTTCTCTTTCTTCCAGAGTTGGAAATATCTGCATCTCCCTCCTCCCCAGACAATTACAACCTCACTTCTAAACCAACATGCCCCTGTATTCCAGATGAATCAACTCCTTTTTTTCTCAGATGCATTAACTGATGCAGGAATAAGTGCTGGTAGCTTAGTCAGTTGTCATGTGTTTACATCTTGACGTGGGCAAGGTGTCAAAGCTCCCACCACAGGGGGCATTAAGACAATAAAGTCAGTAGAATGTAGTGACACTCAACCCAGATCAAGTCACTTACAGTCACTCAGCTGAACACTGAGCATTGTCCATACACAAATACTTCACGTTAGTTTTGGGCAGGATTCAGCACATGTGTTAATGTACATGCGGATATCTGCATCTGTCCTGAAGTTAGCAGACAGACAGACAATGTTTCTTTTTCATTTTCTATCCTTTGTTCCTCTATTGCTTTTCCATTTCTTATTTCAGGCTATGCACTTCACAAGCTATGCACTGCTGAGGTTGCAACTGGAGTTCTTAGTTCAGTTCTGCACTCCCTGGCACAGAGACATGGACTTGCTGGAGCAAGCCCAGTGCAGGGCCACAAAGATGATCGAAGGACTGGGAGCATCTTTCACATGAGGAGAGGCTGAGAGAAGTGGGACTGTTTGGCCTGGAGAAGGGCCAGGGGGATTTTATCAAAGTAGAGAAATGCCTGAAGGGAAATGAAGAGGATGAAACCAGGCTTTTCTCAGTGGTTCCCAGCAACAGGAACAGAGGCAATGGGCACAAACTGAAACACGGGAGGCTCCCTCTGAAGATCAGGAAACACTTTTTCACTGTGAGGTTGATTGAACACTAGCACAGGTTGCCCAGGGAGGTGGTAGAGTCTCCATCCTTGGAGATACTCAAAAGCCATCAGAACATGGTCCTGAGGCAAGCTTCTCTGGGTGGCTCTGCCTGAGCAAGGAGGTTGGACCAGATGTTACCCTCAGTGATTCTGTGAACTGAGCACTTGCTCTTTGGTAGGGAGTTCTACCAGGAAAGGCGAATCACATCAGTTACACACAAAACACATGGTTTTACTTAGGTAAGTACTTAAGCACAGGCAGAATTTTTAGTAAGTGAGTAGTCTCACTGATATTAGCAATACTACTGACATTTGTACTGTAACACCAATGTCAAATATTCAGAAGTTAACTAGATCCAACATTTAACTAACATTTACCTGAATCCACTTATAATCACAGTTACAAAGAGTTCAAAAAATATCGTACTTTGACTAAAGACCTACATGAGACTAAATGTGGATAACTGAAGGATATCCAGACTTACTGGAGGATGAAGGACAGTGCACAGCAGGACATGAATGTGGAGGTAACTGCATACATTAACAGACTCTGACCAAACACTCTCTTTGAGAAAGCAGATATTTAATACTAATTTTAAGTATCTAGAAGGGATGATAATTTAAATGTGACACTATACTGTGGGGTAATACAAAAGCTTCTGCATTCCCTTCAAAACATTTTTTAAAACAACAAAAAATTCAGCATGAATTGTTCAAAATCACTTAAGAAATATGTGAAAGAGGACAAAAAACAACAAGAAAATCAATGATTCTAGGTCTGGTCAGGTATTAACTACATAATGCTATTTTTACGACAAGAACTAAAACAATGAAAGCCTGGTTTAATTATTTTGCTCCCCAGGTGAATCACATTTTATCCTATAAATGCCAATTCTAAAGGACATGAATTCCCTACACAAAAACACCTCAGCTGAACGAATAACTCACAGAAAGAATGGATAAAGTTCTTAACAAATAGAACCCAAAAGTACAATCCAAATACACTTGGCAGCATTTAACAGCAGATATCTGTAGTCTATGTAAAACTAAGTTAGCCACTTCAAAATTATTAATAATAACTAATGTACTCAAAAAACCAGAACTGAAATTAAAACCATGCACTCAACACTGTCTGAACTTTCCATCTTAATCTCAACCTGTTAAAATACAAGCTGTAAATTACAGATTCTCTATGTTTTCCAATCTGTAAATATAAAAAGCGGAACTTTTCATACAATCTGAGAAAAGTAAATTCCAGTGCAGCACAGTAACAATGCAGAAAACTGTTGCATTCAGCTTAGTGAAATCTGCAAGTCAAGCAGGGTTTTAGAAACCTTTCAATTTCAGTTTCCTAAGGTTTGAACTGAAGTCTACACAAATTCAAGGCAGCTCACAGTAAACTTGGTGGGTTCCAAATTTTGAACTTTATGTAGTGCAGGTCATCTTGCAAACAAGTAAAAAACCAATACTAGGTAGGAAGAAAGGCTACAACACTAAAATCAAAGAAAGGGCCTGAAAGATACTTTCCCCCCACGAAATATAGCCCTAAGCTACTAAGAAAAACCCGTGGCATGTGATCTGTCTGATGACAACATTATGCTAGAAAGTGGGGGAAACTGCATGTCTTAGTGGGACATGTCTTCTGCTGGTCACTAACCTGAGCTTCTTTAAGCAGGCACGCTCTAGCTATGACTGAGCCTTGACACACCTCTCAAATTTCAATCCTACACGAGTGTAGCAAGGAAAAATGTAAAGTGGGAATCCAAGAGATTTTAAAGAGGTGGGGGAAAAAAAAAAAAGGAGAGAAGATGTATACATCCAGTGAAACACGAGTATCACTTCCTAAGTTGTTTTGACTATTTTAAAGAAAAAAATAGTGAAGAAACTGTTTCAGGCCTTCACTAAACTGAGTGATATGCACTACATGGAAGCACTTCTGTAAACAACTACTGAAAGAATTTTGGGCATCTCTAATGTTTCCTAATTTTATGACACAAACCCCAAAAAACTCCTATCATAAGAAACAAATCTGGTCTGTATGCGCCAGGTGTCACATACTCCTGGCAAAATAAATCACAAGAAACTAAATTAGTCTTATCAATCATAAGAAGAACATTAAAGATTACTGATTACATCAGCTTTGTGAGTTTCTTTACAGTTTACTTCTTAAATTCTCTCTTCCTTATAAATAAGCATCATGTATTTAAACAGCATGTTTTATACAACATACCATCAACTGACATACCAAAAGTACAATAACTGATTGTCCAGTTTCATGTGGAGAGTAAAGAAACTGCCTTTAAGAGCGTATTTCTGTGCTGGTTTAAAATTAGATCTAGCAAGACATACCTTATCACAAAGACAGACACAGCAGACTTTTCATATTCCAATAACGAAACATGAGCTCTAATTTCTGCAACTGAGAACAATTCGCCCTCAAAACTACCAATTGTCTAAAATTCCCTGTCACCAGGCACATTACATGAATGCCTACCTGCACACATAGACTCATACACACATTTCTGTAATGATGGCATCACTGAAAACCACTGAAAACAAGAACTCAAGGCAGTACAATTCCCAGTACCTCTATCCCCTGCCTGGAATTCACAGCTAAGTCTAATGATGCTTGCAAGGATGTAACTGGAAAGTCAGATCCCATTTAGTCATGTTCAAATATAGATTGTGAGAATTTAAATAAACCTAAACCAGGAACATAGTGAAGACAAAGTGGAAACTGATAACAACTCAGAAATTGTGCACCGTCCATTTTAATATTCCACATAAGCAGAAGTGCAACAAAAGCTAAATTACAGAACAGCGTCATAATACACTCATATGAGTGGCTAAGTGATTTTCAGTGCTAACAATACAGCGAAGTGTCTAACAGGCAACGAACTAGTGACTGAATATCACACCTATCTGACTTGGTGTTTGTGCATTTACTCATCCTTTTTGTACAAATACCTGAAAATCTGAGTCCACAAAGACTAAGCTAGTAAGCTAGAAAAATGTCAAGAGTAGTAAGAATTACATAATATAGGTTGTCAGAATGACTTAACATTAATGTAACAATCTATTTACTTCTGACATTGTACACGTACATGTCAACAACCACCTACACTTGTAGTGCTAAAAGGCACCTCTATAGTATTGCATATCCTTCTTCAGATTATTTAATATACTGTGAAACTTTATTTCTTTATCAAGTTTTCTCAAAAGATGCCAAATTGTAATTTATCACAGAGGAGAAAAAGAGACTTCTTAATCACAGGAGTGTGGCAGATATGCTACACAAAAAAAAAAAGGCTGAAATTCCTACCATTAATTTCTTTTCAAATTGCAGCACTTATTACAAAGTGGTGGAGTGCAGCTCTCTGCTTGCTGTGGAAAAAAAATGAGACTGAAAACACATCATCATTGACGATGACTTAATCCATGCTGACTGAAGCAATATGAAAACTTGAAATGATTTTTTTAGCCTTCCTGTGACACAGAGGTAGCTCAATTTAATCCTATGGATTTACACCTAAATAAAACATACTGTCAACCTGAAATTAAAAAAAAAAAAGCACTAATTTATAAAAAAGATTACTAAGAAATTTGAGAAAGTTTCATTATACATAAGAATAAAACTTCACATTAAAAGAGAATTAAAATAAGAACTGCATAATATATTATGAAACAAAAATTGAGCTATTCTTTATATGTCTGTATAATCAAGTATACATACAGCTTCTGTCAGCAGGAAAGAGGGAGTTAAATGCCTTTCCATTTCTTTCCTTTCCTTCCCTCTCTAATGAACACCTGTTGGAAAGGAAGGGCTATTAAAAGAGCCAGCAGAGTAACAGGAAGGGCAGTGCGTTTGGAGGAAGTCACAGATCCTTCGGTGGGCACAGAGGCTTGGGCTGATTTCCAAGGGAGATAGATTCTGGTTTGTTAGCTGCACTGCTTTCATTGGTATTTATAGCAAGATCAAATCATGAACAGACGTCACTATTTGCTGTTCTGTCACTCCTGTTATTAATTATCCTGCAAATTCACTGAATATTTTGCAACAGTCAATGCAAACAGTATGCAAATAGAGACCAAACTACTGAGTTGTAGCAGCATTTCCCTCTGAGCTCAACCCAAAGTCAAATTAGTAGGTTCTATGCAGCAAGGGCATAATTTGAGTTCTCAAGACTCCATCAACTTAATAATGAGCTCCCTTGGAAGTTGTGGCACTCTCGCTGTTTGAAAATGTTACAGTCTTTTGGGCCAAGAAGTCAGAGCTCCTAATTTCTAAGTGTGTAAAATTTTAAAAGAAGCTTATCAGTATCCAACAATCTGAAAGATTTAGCACCATCTGTTTCAGCACTTAGTGCCTTAGTACAAAGAACAGAGTCAGAAAGGAAAAAGACAGACCACACCTTCTTTATCTGACTGATGTGACAAACGTGATTTTGTACCCTTACTGCCATTGTCATTGTGAGAAACAGCTAAAGTACAGGTCTCCTAGGAGATCAGCAAAGTATGAAAAATCCACACAGCAAAGTTATTACAAGCTGAGTTTTGGAATCAAAGCTTGAGGCTTGCTGAAAACTGAAAAAAACCAAACCCCAACCCAGGGTACACATTTCTACCATTTCCTCAATAATCTCATTTATAGTTGTGGGTGTACAGCTATATCCATGGCAACAAAATTAATTTTAGGCAGAGAGCAGTGGCACCCTGAAAATATTAACCACCAATTTTGTCGTCTGTCAGTTTATCACCAGCTAGTCAGTGCTTTACACATTTGGAAGTCGAAGAGGAAAACTTTCTACTTACCATCACAAAATATTACTTGGTAATTTCTGATCTTTTTGAGTCCAAATATACTGTGCTGATCACATACATAACAGAGTGTTTTAAGTAACACATGATTTTTATAACAGTAAGACTTACCACTCCACTTAAGGCTAAAATCCAGATGTAGGAACCAGAAGTTAAGAGCTAGAAGACAAGAGCAGGGATTTAAATTTTTATTTTACAAAGTTATTGCTATATGAACTACTAAGCTGCAATACAATACAGGCTATGCACTCATCATGACAACGGGAGACGTCAGACTTTTACCTGTGCTGAAATTCAGTTTAACATTAAAAAAAAAAAGTATTCCAGAAGCAGCAAAGTGGAAAAAACACAGGGATCCAACAATTGTTCCCCTTCTACAGAACAATACATTTTATTTTCATATAGCTTACTAAGTATAACAGGATGTCAGTTATAGGCTGCACAGAAAAACAAGTCTAAAAGACAGACTGAAGCACAGGAAATGACTCAGCAGCAACGGGAGAAGAGTTCCAAGTAGGCAGGCACTCCAAGTGAAGCTCTCAGACACACAGCCACAGCAGACTAAGCATGAGCATCAAAATTAAAGAAATAAAGTTCTCACCCAGTGACATTATTTGCTGACATGAAATCTCAGAAATAAGTTGGAGTGAATTTTTAAAAAATCCTGAGAAGCCAATACGGCAGCCCGTTGTTTCTAGCAAAGTATGTGTCTAATCACCTGGAGAAGATTATTACCAACTGGAAAAATGGACTGAAAATTAGACCAATACTCATTACTAAAATGTTTCTGCACGATGCTGACTGGATCATGAGAACACCTTCCCTCTAGAGTTCTGACTACGGAAAGAGTGACTTGAGATAAGGGCAGAGTTTACAAATGAGGAGAAGGCAAATGAGTCTTCCCTCAGCCTCTGGGTGATGGCAGCAACTGTTCAGCGCACAGCAGGGAGAGATCCCCCAGAGATATGGGGGTTAGTGACAGCACTGATCTGCACTGAGGTGCTGGGAGTATGAAAGCAAAACCCAAAAGACATGATGGGAAATAGGCCACACAATATCATGGCTTTCCCAAAGACTGTAATAATAGTGGAATTGATGGGTTCAGAAGAGAGGAAACAAGATTTCTGAAAGATCAAGAAAATAAGGTGTTGGAGCAGAAAGTGAAGGAAACCAAAGTCTGAACAGGAAACAGGATGAGTTAAATGTTTATGTGGAGCACAAGTCAGTATTCTGAAACTGACTACTTAATCTAAAATACTCTCTCTACTACATTTCACATAACTATGGCATAGCTAGTGCCAGAGCTACTTTTGAATCCCTAGAATATATAGAAATGAGCCTGATTTATCATAAATTTGCATGTCTCCTACTTCATAATTCAGGTTGTGACACAAGTGTCCATTCATTTCTAGGCTGCTGGGTTTGGGGGTTTTTTAAACCGTTTTTCAAACAATTGCTGGCTTTCTATACGAAGCAACTATATTTTTCCAGTCATATTTCACAGAATACTACATGATGTTGCTGTGCTCTATATTACGCTATTTTAAAATACCTGTCACATGGTAACATATGATATATAAGTAAGATTAATATAGATAAAGGAGAAATTCAGCCAAAACCTTGATTATTTACAAACAGTCTTACCATAAAAAATACTGTATTCTACAGCTTCATTTGAACTCTAATAGACAAGGGAAAAAAATAAACAAATTCAAGAATATAAGCAAACTAGAAAGGTGAAAGATACATATGCTTTAGGATCAGGTTCCGTTTTAATCTCTTTTCGTCTAATTTATTTTACTGACCAAAAAAAATAACTGTAGAACTGTCCATTGTATTTTCCCGCGTAAGACAAGATAAGAACAGATCACTTGCTCACCACTCCAGCATTGTAGGAACACGTTTCTCTGTGTTTTAGCTGATGGGATAGATATTAGCTAAATGTATGTTGAATCATGCATCAAAATTCATAGACAAACATACAGAAATACTAACATTATTAGTTTATTAAAAGATGAACAAGCAAGTACATACCATACCTGTAAACCCAGTATGTAGACCAGAGACTTGTTTGTGATAGAAAAGTGTCCCAACACTTGTGTCACCTGCACTCTTGGAATGGAGGAATAAAATGGAACAAACAGCGCAAACACAGGACCCAAACTGCAAAAAGAAAGATACAGATGGTTATAAGAATGATACTAGCAACAGTAGTGTCAAACAATCAAAAGGAGTTAATTCTAAGTACATAACAATCAAAATGTTACACCACCTTGCAAACAAAGGTCTTCATTGGGAACCAACACTAGATAACTCGTGTTATCTATTATCTATTATCTATTACTCAAGGTAATAGATTCATTAGCAAATAAGAACAACTGACAAAAAGTATTTTATTTCCAAATGTTTAGGGCTGGAAGCAGAAGAGAAGGCAACATATTTCATCTAAGAGCAGATCCTTCCTATAAAGCACAGCACACAACAAGAACAGCAATCTCCTGCATCAGAACAAAACTTTTTTGATTCAAATGGACAGATGGTAAGGATTTTACCTTTCCCAAAAGGTTAAGGAAACCACTTCACTTATGAAGCTAAGCTCCTGGTATTTACCCAGACTTAAGGTGTTAGAGGATTGCCAATAGAGTACAGTGTCTAAGATGGGAATATTGACAGTTTGATTTAATTTCCCTTTGCCAGTGACTTCCTGGACCTGCAAATAAAACTTCCTTTAGGGTCCTCATCTTCATCAGAACACAAGATGTTTTTTAAGTTTTTAAACCATCATTGGAAGGAGTGTCATAGAATCTAAGACTTCAAACACTTTTTACAATAACCAAACGCTTAGACTGATCTTGTGGACATGAACTAGTGCATTTCATTCAGACACACAGATACAAAGCCCATTTCCCTCACCATAAAACACACAGAAAACTAAACCATGTCTTAAAGAACACAGGGGAGGTCACAGAAGAACCAATGCCAAAGGCGTGGATATGGGAGATTCTAGGAGAAAAGTACTTCCTAGGATGGAGAAGGTGAATTACAAAAGGTCACTTCAGGTAGGAGTGCACAATTTGCCGCACTGGAGGAGCTGCAGAGGCTGCAGGCAGGGAAGGCCAGCAGCAAAGTGCCATCAGCCCCAGGTGAATCCTCAGCCATAGCTCTGTGCTGTCCCAGGCCCGACAGGCACAGGGTGCTGCACGGGGTGTTTTTTTACTCATTATCAAAACTTTCAAGAGTTGCGGTTCCCACAGGCCTTTACATGAAAGGGATCTTTCTGTACCCAGTGGGAATTCCGCAAACAGCCCGGATCAGGACCTCAGTAACTTGAAGAGTTCACTCAAAAATACATTTCCCTTCTGGAGAAACTACTGATAGCAGTAATCCGTGTGAAATGATGGACTGAATATTAAAACTTACATTTCCTGAATCATTGCCAAGTGCAACACCCACAGCTATGAAAGAAAAAAAAAACCCTTCAAATATTATTTTTATTTATTTAATGGGCTGTGGCTTAAGAGCATTCTGCAATCATTTTGTTTGTTATATTTGAAGTTCAGCTTACTGAAAAACTTCCAAAGACTTAAATACAGTTTAATTATAGAAACATTTTTAGTACCATCCATTTGACACTCAGTCAGATGCACTTAAATGTACACAGAATGCTAACTCAGAAACTAATGAAAAATGTTCAATTTTGCATATAATCCTTTTTACACAAACAAAACACATCTGTATAAACACACACAACCCATTCCTGAAATAAATAGAAATTATTTAAGTTGTAAGAGTCGCAATGCTATAAGAAAGCAACATACAAAAACTATTCTTCATCTGAAGTTATTCCATTGTAGACAATATTCACTGAATAAATCAGGTTTCATAAGTGAAGGTAGAAGAAAAACAAAGAAGAAATATGTTTTCTCTTCTTAGAAAAATACTTTAAAATTATTTCTTTCTACTCTGACCAAATTAACTGAGAGAATACCACAATTGTGGCATGCTTTTCAGGTTTTATTGATCCTGTGATAAACAGTGACTCAGACACAAAGATTTCACATGCAAGAGTGCACTCAATCATAAGATGGGAAAGTACAAAAAGGAATTTCCCAAGACTGCAAGTGCATATAAAAAAGAGATTAGAGAATCCTAAAAGGTTCCCTAAATGTTAGTATTCACCATTTATGTCAACAGAGACCACAGAAAGCACCACCCCAGCCCAGAGTAGTGATCAGCTTAATTCAAAGTCCAGTGTCTGACACTGCTCAGTACCCAACAACCTAGAGGAGCTGGAGGAAACTTAGTGATGGGCCTTTTCTCCTAAAACAGTAAGTTCATAGGCACCACAGAGGTATGCTCCTAAAGGCTTCAGTGTTTGTTTTTTAGACAGAGTTCACATCTACTATAAATAGGTATTACCCAAATATCCATTCAGGTATCTTTTCTTAAAATGTCAAAACTGGTGCCCTTCAAAACACTGTGTGAAAGTCATTTGTACAGGCAACCACACTGTGTGAAAATTCATTCTGATTAATTTTAAACTTTCACCCTCAACTTTCTTTATATAATTCCGTACTTCAAAAATTTTCTTTCATATTTTCTGTTGCCTTCAGAATTTTCAATAGTTTACTTATGACTTGTTTTAGAATATCTGTATGGGGATGCTGCTTATCTACAGCAGGTCTGTCAGAGAAGTTATCCACGTAATAATACCAGAATATGGCTGACATAGTAAAGGACAACAAAAGGATGGTTAAGGAAAATGTGGACCCACTGGTGAAAAAAGGGACCCAGTGACAAAGGGAAAGAAAAAAGCCAGTGCACTCAGTATCTTTTTTGGGTCAGTTTTCATTGGTTAGTTTTGCCCTCAGGCCTTGCAGGTGGTCCCTGAGCCTCCTGTGGGACTGGAGCAACATCTGCTGTAAAGGAAGACATTTTGGAGGCTCTTGAGCCCAGCTGATCATACAGGAGGAAAAGGGACCAGACAGGCTGTAACTCAGGGTTCTGAAGGAGGTTGCAATGCTACATCACTGAAACATCATGGTGATTAGGGCAGGTTCTTGATGACTGGATAATTGCAAATGTCACACCCATCTTCAAGGAGGGCAAGAAAAGGATCCAGGTAGCTACAAGCCTCACCTCTATCTCTGGGAAAGTGACAGAGCAAAGCTCCTAGAAGCCATTGCCAGCTACATGATGGACAAGGCAGCTGCTAATATCCCCTATGGATTTACCAGGAGTGACTCTGGTGCTGTGGACAAGGAAGGGGAAGATGGCAAATGTTGCACACTCCGACTTTAGGATGGCCTTTGCCTTGGTTTCCTCTTCAGCCCTTAAGGAAAAACAGGGAAGATATGCACTGTATAAGCAGATTTGAGGGAACCTGGCTGCACTGGACTCCAAGGGTTCTGATCAGCAGCACCAACTTTACTGGCAACCACTTACTAGCAGCTTCCCTCAGGGATCCACACTGGGATGAACACTATTCATTGTCTTTATTAAACAACCCGGATGACGGGACAGAGTACACTCCCAACAAGCTAGCAAGTGAAATCAAATTGGAGGGAGCAGTCAGTATTTTGGAGAGTAGAACCACATTCAGCTATTCCTTGACAGACTTGAGAAATGGGTTGACATTAGGAACCTTAGGGAGGTCAACAGAAGTAACTGTGGAGTCTTCCATATGGGTTGGAATAACCTTGTGCAACGGCACAGACTGGCTAGAAGACAGATTTGCAGACAAGGAACTGGAGAATCTTTTCAGTATTAGTCAGCCTTTGAGCGTCAGTTTATCCTTGCAGGAAAGGTCAATCACATACAGGGCAGCATTATCAATGTGCTATCATCAGGCCAAGAGAAGTAATTGCTCAGCACTTCTGAGCCTGAACCTAAATCATTGTGTCCACTTTTGGGCTTCATGCTTCCAGAAAGGTATTCATATACCGGAGCAAGTCCAGACAAGGGTAATGATGGTCCAGTATTGTACCAGGCTGCCCAGAGCTACAATCTCCATCCTCAGAGATACAGCCTGGACACACGGCCCAAAATAACCCATTCCTGTTGGACATGTTTTGAACCCAGGGTTGAACTAGATCACTGCCAGAGGTTCTGTCAAACCTAAGCTATCCTATTGTTCCATGAATAATCAAAGCCTTATTTCTGAAGCTCATGATCATTGGAGGAATTTCTGTTCCTGTATTTCACTAGACAGATACAAACACGCATCCACACACTATAAATAAAAGGACTGGTTCTTAACCCTTTTAGTCATGTTAATTAGTTGTTTGGTAGCATATATCAGATTCAACATCTACAAGTGGAAAACATATTTTTATTGAAGGATTACTTCAATCTTTTCTTTTCCTTCACTTCTTTCTTATCCTCTTGTTTTTGCTTTCCCTCTCATCTCTTTTAGTCTCCTTTCCTGTATTTTCTCTCCCTTTGCAGAGATCTCCACCGCAGCCCTTTGTTCATTATACTAAGAGAATATCAGGAACATCCTTTCAAGTGCCATGATTAACTTCTACTAGGAATCTGAGATGTCTGTGCGCAAAGAAGGGCTACAGACACAAACATATGCTGACTCTGAACTGAGTTTTTGCCCACTTCATATTTAGGAAGTTAATTTCAGTTATGTGGGTTAGAAAATAAAATTTTCCAACAAACCAGAAAACTCTAAAACCTGAAAAGTGAATTCTAGAGTTTGAACACTCCACATGGATACCACGTCTAGCCCAAAGATGTACTGCAGTAGCCGTCTCTACAATAATTATATCATCATTTCAAAGAGCATGTTAAATTTCAACATTTGCAGTGAAACAGAAACAGTTACCAGATGCGAATATTCTACATCATTTGAATTGATGAGATTGGTTTTGTACAAAAACCCACGACATGTAGAAACAATATCCTTGAAAAAAAATAAATCAGAGATGTAAAAAGTACTGTCAGAGAATAAAAAGTCAGCGGCAAGTACATCTTAAAAGAGAAATGCACTATATAAAGTCTAAAACACTGACTATTAAATGCAGATTAAAACAAAACATTAGCACTACCAAATATATGCACAAAACAGGAAAAAATGGTTTTAAAACGCATGAAAAAATGGTTAGAAAGTGAAATAAATATAGCTTCTGCAAAAACACTTGCTGTTGTCAATAGAAGTTCTGTGGGATTAAGTTTGCAGAAATAACGTGCTATTTTATTCAGAATGACTCACTACACTTAGTAACTGCGGTGCTGTGTTTTTCTTCATTCAAGTTCTTCAAAAAACCATTAAACTGACAAATTCACAGCAACGTATTTTTTGGGGGACTAAAAATACCACTTATAAAAACAGCTGCAGATAATACAGGCATGTAAACAGTGCACTTGCAAGTCAAGCTACTAAATCACTTCAGTGACCTGCGTTCCTACAATCTGTCCAAACACTGCCATATTACACTTAAGGTGCCAGCCTTTATTCTGAACATGCAAAATATTCACAATAACATTCCTTAAAATGAAGTAACTCTGTGGAATGTGACCATCCTTGATAGTGGTGTTCCTCTCCTTGCTGGAGCCCTGGACTCAAAGGACCCACCTACTGCACCCAATGCTTTCACTACACATGAGCGGGACCCCCCATTGCCTGAGGTCTCTCAATAGCAGCAAAAGCATTAGGCTTTGTTACTCAATACTCACTATCTAACGCAAATATTTCACAGGAAAGCAGCAAGAATGTAGAGAAAAAAACAAAAAAACATGACAAAACTTGAAGTTGTGCATCTGGAGGTGAAAAGAAAGGCTCCTCCTGTCCATGGATATCTCCGCAGAATCCCTGCAACTTGGAGTTCATTAAAATTTGAGACTAACCATCTAACCAACACTTTACAATCCCGTCACGAAGGCAGAAGTCAGACACCTATCCTAAAGTAAGCTTTAGTTTTTAATGCCAAGACTATCCAAGAATGTATTTTGTAAACTGTTGGGTTCCATGTTACTCGCCTTGCCTGTCAAAAACAAAACATGAAGTGTTTGCACATATATGGTAAACACAAATGTATATCACATTATTTAATTTAAATGTTCAAATCCTGGAACAGTCAAACGGATATTGGACCAACAGCAGCTGTATCCAAACAGAAAACAAACAGCTACAAGGATAAACAGCTAGTGAAAGAATGCAACCTGTACCATTTAGCTCAAGCAATTAGCATCACATAATGCTAGGCTGCATTGGTAGCTAATACACCAGTGTGACTCAAAGGGTGCAATCTAGTACTGTATCTTAAGCAAAGGAAGACCGTATTTTATCAGATCAGAGCAGGAAACATACTGGCATTATTTTATAATTGTAACGCAATTCTGACACAAACATTTCCCTTAATAAGAAGGTGGAGTATTAATGTCAGCCCTTGAGCAAAGACATGTCTGCGTTTCTCAAAATTTCCCATTTCTACAGCATGAGGGAACCACGCTGTGGTATTACTTTGCATACATATGAAGCAAGTTCCCTGTGCAATTTCCCTTCAAACAGTCCTTAATTCTCATTACTTCATTTAAAGAGATTTTACTCTCTGATGAAGCTGAATAATTTAAAAATTATTCAAAAACAAGTCAGAAAAAAATCCAGAAAAAGACTGGTAAGTTCTCCCAAAGACTTTCTGAATGTAGTGTTAGAAGATGAGTGTTCCATTAAGACTGAGGAGCTGAGAGCCCTAGATAGAGCCCTTCAGCTCTCTGGCATCTAAGGGGCATCAAGACATGTGTACACTGGGAGTTCAACACCAGAAAAATCAGTGTACAGTGTCAACCAAGTGCTCCAAGTATGTACAAAAGTAGCTCATAAGGCTCTACGTTCTGCTATAGCAAAAACATTTCCTACCACACAACGTACATTTAGTAAAGTTTAACTTTGTCATTAGATCTGAACTTACTTTAGGCTTTCTGATGAGATGGACATGTTAGTAGAGATCCTATCTCTACACACCTTCACCACTACAACGTCAGCCAACACCTCTGCTGTGAACACAGTCCCAACATTTCCAAAGAGGCATCCTACATTCTGCATGGGTTGGACCCGCCAAAAATAGCCTTATTGTGCCTTGTTTAAAATCAGGCCACTAAATGAGGTCATTTTAAATAGTTCTTTGCAGTCATGAATGATCAGTATCAGTTTTTGGGGAAAATCCCAGGTAACTCTCAACCACAGCCTCGCAACAGCAAGCGAAAGGATTTTCCATCTATCTCTGATCTCCAAAACCCTCTTAACAAACACACTATTTAACTCTTACATCAAAGTTCTTCACCCAGAAACAAGGTTATTTCAGGTACAAATGGCTTAACTCACAATTTGACATCCCATTCCTTTCCTACTCCCTGTTCATTCTTATCAATATGATTTTAGGGGAATCAGATTTGTGGTTTAGAAGTCTTTTATCTTTCATGTATTTACCTCATGTTTTTCATTATTATTATTATTATCATCACTTCTTAAAATGCAATGAACAGCTTACAAAAGCAGACATTCTTATTAATCTCAAACTCCCAGAGTTCTTCAACTCCCTCATATATTTTTGAAAGGCATTTCTGTAAATCCTCATCATTATGATACTAAAACCACGCTGGGAATGTCCATGGGCGTTTGAGACATCTGCTTTAACACCACATCTTGGTATGTTTCAGTTTTGAGGTTTCCCTGTGCTGCATCAGATCTCATCGGTAAGAAGAAGTTTTAAAGCATGTACTTATCACACAGCTCTTTGCTGTAAACTAAGTTATTTTTAAATGCAGACGGCATATAAACAAAGTTTTTCACATAGGAGAGGGATTTTAGCTGGTCAACAATTAGTCAAGTAAACCTCTGGGTAAAGTCCCTTCTGCGAAAGTCAGTAATGTGTAATTTCAGGGGCGAGGTGGGAGTGTTGTTTCTAATTACTCTCTTTGAGCAGACTAATTGTAAAACGACCAAAAATAGATGCTTTCACATCCCATAAAACAGTATGCAGCAAATCAAGACCGGCATACAAACTGGGTTGTTTTTTTTCTAAGCACTTGAAAAAACCCTACCCCTCCCACAAAAGACTCACGTAATCACTCTTGAGAACAATGTGTAAGGGTAAACCTTCGCAGTCAAGCCATCCTGTTAATGCCCAGAACTGCTCAGAGGATCCAAGAAGCTACAGAGATGTAAGTACAGAAAAGAACTAACTTTTTACATTTTGCCTTTGTCACTGAGCAACAGCAAACAATTCCAGAAATATCTCCTTTTTTGCATTATACTGGATATTTTCATGTGGCAGTAAGGATAAATGATCTTTTTATAGGAAAGGCCCATGGAAGAAATTCTCTGATATTTTATATTCTCATATTAATATACTGCTAGTTAGTTTCCATTTAAAGGATCTCTTGATCCACAGAATCAACAAGTTATTTCAAGTCCTTTCTTATAATACAGCCTTCTGACAATCACATGGAAAGATTTCATACTGCCTTAACTTAGACAATTTTTACGCAACACTAATTTAAATTATACTAATGCAGAAATAACTGCTGTAGAAGTAGTAAGGGAAGCACTGAAGCTCTTAAGTCACTGAACCTCACGGAATAGTTTAATAGTAGGAGAGAGCCTTAAAACAAATCTGTACTGTGGTTGTGAATGCATAGCTTGCTCTTATCACATGTGCTCCTGGTCTGTGAAAACAGCCTTTATTATCAGCTTGAAAACTCCTCAGTCGCTCGTCTCATGTCTAAATATTGCACCAGAGCATTTTAAGAATTCAAAGTTTTTTGTGCTAATTCCTCTTTTAACTTCTAGTACACATTTCTTTCAAGGTTTTTAGAAGGCATTCTTCTGAATTGCAATGACCAAACACCTATCTCCTTATTAATGATCTTCGCGCCACAAAGCTGAAGAAATATTACAACTGATACGATTTTATACACCCTCCCAATTTAAAAGGACCGATTTTTCCTATTACAGTGGCAAAACAAGACAGACTGTTCAACAGACAATAACTCAACTATCCTTTATCTTAAAAAATAAGACAGAGTACATGCCTTTGAGCACAGAATACAAGAGGTCTGTCTAACATTTTCATGGCTGCTCCTGAAAAGAGAAGGGGATTGAAAATTTACCTGGCAATTAGTGTTTAAGAGCTCAAGTCTCATTTCTTTCTGGTCAAAAGACTCAGGAGCATGTATAAAGAATAATAAACTTAATATAGAAGATGTAATCTGAAGCTGTAATCCCTAAAATGCAAGACTATACCTGTATGGGTCTCATATAACTCAGAAAAAAACCCCAAACTCTAAAAGGTGTGCATGTTTTCTAGTACTAAAATACAAATTCTCATTTGACCAATTTTTTCTTCTGCTTGCAAGAATGTAATTGTCAGTAGCTCACAATTTTATTTGGCTTATTTGCTCTAGTTTTAGGCTCTCTCCTTTTTACATTTAGCATAGTCAAGTATAAACTGAAGGGAAGTTAATAATCTTAACATCAGCACAGCTCTTCATGTCAGTATGTGTTTTGGCAGAGATTATTTATGTTAGATAGTTCTCACACTTTTTGTGGAACGGATCATCCTTGTAAAGAGAGATCCAACAGATAAGAGCGAGGCGTACATTTCAAATGACTTCCACTTTTTCTTTAGTTATACAGCATTTCAACTCAAAATCTTTTATTTCCATCTCACTTACTGTACTTTCTATTATTTTTTAGCACCAAACATAACTGTCATACAACAACTGTCATGCAAAATCTATAGTAATGGACAAAAGCAGGACCATAAAGATCCCACAGTGTTGTGAATTTGCATATTCTGTTAAGCGCTTAAAGAATATTGTAATTCTTTACAGCCATTGTTAAGACAATTCAATTAATTAAATACATACTTGGGATTCTCTGACGTGTGTGTTGCAAATTTGGGTTTACTATGCCAACAAATTTGGGTCTATACCGAAGAGGGATAAAAGCACTAGCCTGGAAACTCCCTCATCAAAATTAGCTGTGGGTTGTGACCTGAGGACTCAATCTTTAGGTCATTAGGCTGACTCACTGGCCTTTAGAACACAAAACTCAACAGCTTTTGAAAAAAAATTAACATAAAGCAGTAGATGCATACGAGTGTTAAAGTGTTAGAAAGAAAGAGGAAGCTTTAGGACATGCCTGTCTCTCGCCTCATCTTTGATTAAACCACGTGCAGTCCCCAGCTGCCAGTCCACACACACAGATATTATGTACCTTAGGTATATGTTCTTTCTGTACTAACAAAGCATTCTATGCAACATAGCCCTCACATTTTTAATACATATAACTTACTTGAATCAAGCCTTTTTCTCAAACAGAGGAAACAATAAAGATGACCCATATGGTAAAATAGAAATGCAAACAGTAAATATGACTGGTTAACAGAAAAAAATAGTTTTGAGATTAAGGAAAAAAATAAACCTACATAAACACAGCACTGCATATTTCCCACCTTCTACTGTTTTAAAACAATGTAACACCTACACAGATTATATCTATAGAGGACTGTAAAATCAGTGAATCTTGTGGGGAAGAGAATTTCCTGACCATTTCTTTAAAATAATTTATACTCTTTATGCATAAATAACATTATCCCCCAATATGATTTGTTAAAGAAATATTGTCCATCTTATAGTGACTAAACCATACTATGTATAGAGAACCAGGAGAGATATTTCTAATGAACTGCTGTGCCTTTCCAAGAATTTAATTAGTATCCCTCTTAAATTAGCTACTGGACCAGGGATAAATGAACCAGGGACTCATCTCCAAAGAATGAAAATTATGAAGAAACACAGAGAAATCACAGATTACAATACACAGTAAAATCCTTCTCCGTGTTCCCTGTTCTGCCAAAAAGCAAGAGATGAGAACAAGAAGAAATTTCATTCAGTATACAGAGAGAGCTTTGTACCACTGCTTGCACACAATCCCAACCCATGTAGTCTAAGGTGTAACACTGCAATTGCTGGCTCACAGCTTAAGTCTATGCTTCTTCACAGTTAAATGTAATGTTATGATGCTACATATAAAGCTCATCATACATGAACATGTCTATGAAGCAGAGTTTTGGATTACATAGTACTTCCAGCCTGGAGTCACCATCCTGTTCATCAAACACCTTTTGCTGTGGGGATTAAACACAAAACAAATGTATAAACATAAAACAAATTACTAATGCTAGTCAAATGTTTTCACACAACATGAATCTCCTACACTGGCTATTTTTCCTTCTTTGATGAGATTACAATATTGGTTTAGAAAGGCACCTGCACAGATTTCAGACATGCTAAATTTTGTAAGCAGCTTGCCATTGTGCTGCGGATTTTTTCCCCAGCTGGATGCTATTGCTGTGAAAGGTCAAGAAGCAGAGAATAGAATAGCAGCTGCCTAGCTAACAAATCTCGTAAGACAATTGGCTAAAGAAATTTGGTGGTCAGAAAGCAAACATAGTGCTAAGAGTTGAAAATGGCAAGTGAAAGAACAATAAAGAAGAACCTACACTGGTTGCAAGCCTGGGCATAGTATTTAGCAGTAAAATTAATTGTAAACTCCTCCCAGGTCAAAGCAGATAGCAATGGCCATGCCCTTACACTGAAGGTATCCTATGACGATGAATCAGAGAAATACTCCTGGATCACAGTGAATTAACGTCACAAACTCCGAGTGCAATGCTACACAACTCTATCTTGCACACATAATCAACTGAGCAGAAAAAGCAGGGATGTAGTGGAGAGAATGCCTCCAGGCACACTAATACCAAGAGGCATCTGGAACCCCAAGTCCTGTGTGGGACACAGCTGGGGTTAGAACAGACATCACAGGATTATTTCACCTTGCGGTGAAATATTTGAGAAGTTGACCTCGAATTGCCCAAACCATGAGATTGTGTAAAGGTAAAGAGACTCAATAAAAACAGCAATTGCGAATTAATTTTAAAGACATTTAAGTAAGATGCACACACATTTTTTAACAAGGTTGACTGACCAAAGACTAGAGTACTAATGGTTAATTTGCTTTCTCTTCAGTTGTCCAAATCAAGACAAACAGTATCTTAGAAAATATGCTTTAAATGAAAAGTTACTGGAATCCATACACAATAACTAAAATAATATAATAACCTGGACTATACAGAAGATTACATTAAGTGAGTAAGCGGTCTGTGTCACTGAGTGTTTGTAGACTCAGAAAATGTGAAAACCTGAACAACCTTCTTTACAATACAGATATACAGACAGGAATTTTCAATACTTTATACCTTAAAATTTTGCATGTAACTCTAAGCCAAAAACCTCTGGTACTGTTTTCTAAAACTATTTCATTGGTAAGGGAAACTAATATTATCTTTCTTTCAAGTATATACTTCAAAGTAGTATCATTAACAAACCTGCAAAGCCACTGGAAGGGTATTTAATCCAACAATCTAGAAGAGCAAAAGTTTTAGTAGTGATTCTAGAGGGTAACTTCATTGGTGCATCTGGATTTGGGACAGTAAATGGCCATATTCTCATAAATTATTCAGGCACACAGCTCATTAAAACAGAGTCATGTCCAGCTAGTCTGGGGTTTGCAGCAGTAAGAATGTAACATTCTCCATTTTTTCTCCAATAATGTAAAACTCACAAAAAGTATTCAAAATGTTCTTTTTTTAGATACATTCTGTGGAGGATGGCATATGCTGTATGTATAATAATTGGATTACTCAGGATTGCTGATAAGAAATAAACAGCAACCAGACACAAGGAATAGGATTTTAAAAAAAATATCTTATCTTACTTAATAGTCTAGACACCTTTTAGGAAGAAAATGTTTTTTTAAATGAAGCCCTCTACAAGATTGCCAAGAAAATGTGAAACACCTGCTGAGGTGAATCGAGTTCATCTAACAACAACTAGAGGTCAGAAGCACAAAGAACTTACCACAGCTCAGGTGATGCACATTATGGTGCATGGTATCAACTTTATCATCTGTTTGGGCCATCAACCAGATAAAATCTCTCTCTCTCTTGTTTCTTGTTTTTTAAATAAATATATTCAGGTACTGTAGCACCTAAACACCTTGGTGACTCTCAAAAATGCCCATAACATACCTACAGACAAAGAAAACACTAATACTCATCTAGAGCATTGTAAAATGTGTTTCCTACTTTAAGAGTCAAAATATTTTGAGGATAACAGAGGATCAAAAAGAACACTTTCTGCCCCCAGGGCTGACTCCCACAGCAGGCAGAAGAGCCTGCCAAGGAGCAAAGCTTAGCTGACATGCACACTACCCTGGAAGATCCATGAGCTGTGCTCCTCCCTCTTTCTCCTCATCCATTTGGGGCCAGTTTGTCCTGGCATGGAACTGCTCCCAATGTATATCCATGCACCATGGATAGACACAAACACTATCTCAGCTAAGACTCCTTCTCAGTATGGCCACAGTTATAAGTGAGGATGAACATCCTATTTTGAACAACAAGTTCTAGATTAATTTATTACATTAAAGATCCAACTTCATAGCACAAAACTAGGTAACATGCAATTTATGAAATGCTACTCCTGTTGTAAAAAAATATATATTTTACTGAATTTACAGTTCAGTAAAATACAGTTTACGATAGTTCAATGTGTTTGTATAATATATAATCTACATTATACAAATGTTTATAGAAAGATATATGAATCAATGCGACAATTACGTGCATTATTTTTGAACCAAAACTATTACAACTTTAAAGCAAAAATAAAATTATCCACTTAATATGCTGTAGCTAGTTACTGCAATTGAACTGTTTATCATAAATCTTAGATTATCCTTTCCCAAATATGTTGATAAATTATTTTACCTAAATTTCAAGAAAGAGATTAATAGAAGATAGATATGAGGCTGGGAGTGTGAACAAGAATTAGAAGGATTTAAATACGAGAAACAGAACAAAATACCTCACTGACTCATATACAGGTGCCTACACAAACCCACACCATTTCAGGCGAAAAGCAGCCTGTTACACTTGGGTAAAACAAAAGCCATCCTGAACACTTCTACAAGGGAAAAGATGGGAGGAAATCATACCAGAACTATCCTCAGGGTAATAACTACCGCATTAATCAATCACCAAACACGCTAACACCAAGATAGAGTGAACAATGCAGAATTAACTAATATAAAATTACTGATACTCTTAAATCCATGCTACAGCTGGAGTTATTTACTAGATTAGTTTCTTTATTCAAGGCGCAGAACTCCCACTTCAGATTTGACATACAACCCTGAATGCAGTATTCCCACCTCTTGACAGACAGTACTTACTTCACAAATATCTAAGAATCAGAACATTGTACATCTATCAGTCAGAAACCACTCACCTGCCTTCCCTCCTGTCTACAGAATGCAGCAGACTACTGCATTCCGTAGTACTACCTGGAAGGTCAATTTCTTCCTTAAACATGTAATGTAACGAATTTACATATTTTAATACACATCGTCCACTATCTGCAGGATTACCGTTTACAGAGAACCATTAATTGTGAATACCCTGAAAGAAGCAGGACAATCAAATCTCCTCAAATCATGGAAGAAAGTACTAACCTTCTAATGCTTTCACAAGTTAATAAAGGGATAATAAATGCTCTCTAAAATGTGTGGTTTAAATCCCTTAAAACTGAGAGGTATTTCTCAGAAAGATTTTTTTGAAGTGCACCAGGCTACAGTTGCTTGTAAATATTGTGTGTTGAAAGAGACATCCTCAGAAATAACACAGACATGTTAATTAAAGGTACAAAACAGACTTAAATTTCCAGTTGCAACAGCATTATCTTCAGGTAGTATTCTGTGTTAAAGGAGAAGCAATGTTTTGTTTTGACTGCTGTTTAAATTCATAAATGGTGCCTCTAAGAGGCACCCTTTTGTAGAACAGTTGCTCGAGGAGTAAGATGAGATGCCCCATCCTTTCTGAGGTTTGTGCTTACACTATACAACTGCCAGGTAACAGCAGACCTAAGAAATGTTTGCACTGAGACCAGTATCAACAGGATGGGGTTCTTTCAATTTCTGAAATTCTGCTGGATCATTTAAAAATATTTTTAAGTCCCCTAAATCACTGCCACTTTACAACACTTCTATGCTACTTATGACTGTACAGATGAAACAATTTCTAAAATCTACTGAATTGACAAAGTGTAAAATAGTTCACCTGCATTATCTCTATTCAGCAGTGTCACTAAAGAGTGATTAAAGTAGTAGTCTTAAGAATTTATGTATGTAACAATATTTGAATTAGATTCCAAAAGCCAATTCTTAAAACTAGAATTAAACAAGTTGAGTTATTATGGTTGGAATCTATTATCTTAAAGGTCTTTTCCAACCTAAGTGAATCTATGATTCTACTATAATGTCAATATGATAAGAATGCTGAGGAAAAAAAGTTTCACTAAACAAGTTAAACCATCACAATGTGAATTGTTAGAAACAGAAGTTCCCTTAAAATTAACTGCAACATTTAAAATACTTTGTCTGCTTGTCTGATTCTTCGGGACTTCATATGATCCTTTACCATGTGGTTTCTTCAGACTCTTTTTTTCCCGCTCAGATTGCTTTAAACAGTCTCCTACCTCCTGAGCATCTATAGACCATTGCTCCCTGTCTGATTTTCTTTATTAGAGAAGAAATTGGGATGAAAACAAAAAAGCCAAAAGGAGGCATCTGTTTGTTTGTTTTCAGCTAGAGTCTTGAAAAGTATTTCACAGCAATGAAGTTTTATTTCAGTTTTTTAGTCTTATTTTGCAACAGAGGCTGTCCATCATTATGTAGAAGTAGTTTATCTACATTTATTACAAAATGTTCTCTTTTGTTGTTTTATTTTTTTCTTCACGTTAGGTCTACTGAGCTTCCTGCAACAACAGTGGTTGTAGAAATGGACCCCTTCACAGCCTCTGAGACCAACATTTCCACCTGCGACTTATACGAGCACAAAGACACAGCACGGATATTACTGTCTGTCTTCTACGGCTCCATCTTGATTCTCGGGGTGCTTGGAAACACCATTGCCCTCACGGTCATTTTTAAAAACAGAAAGAAGATCAACTCCACTACCCTCTATTCAACAAATCTCGTCTTCTCCGATCTGCTGTTCTGCATTGCCTTGCCAACCCGGATAGCCTACTACGCCCTGGGATTTCACTGGCCGTTCGGAGAAGCGTTGTGTCGGATAACCGCGCTCATGTTCTACATCAACACCTACGCCGGTGTGAACTTCATGACGTGCTTGAGCATTGACAGGTTCTTTGCTGTTGTCCACCCCTTCCGATACAAGATCAGAAGGATTAAATATGCCAAGGGCATTTGTGTCTTTGTCTGGTTTCTTGTATTCAGTCAAACTTTCCCACTACTTATCCAATCCATGTCACATGAAGAAGAAGAAAGGACTACATGTATGGAATATCCAAACTTCGAGAAAATAGAACATTTACCATTTATACTTCTTGCTGCCTGTTTAATAGGGTATCTTATTCCCCTGGGGATTATACTATTTTGCTACTCTCAAATCAGCTGCAAACTTTTTCAAACAGCCAAGGAAAATCCACTGACTGAAAAATCAGGGATAAATAAAAAAGCCATCAATACAATCATATTTGTAATTATAGTGTTCATCATCTGCTTTACCCCTTATCATGTTGCAATCATACAACACATGATTAAGAAACTTCAGCAAGAACCCTTGTGCACTGAAAAGAAAATTTTCCAGAAGTCACTCCATTATACTGTATTTCTGATGAATTTTAACTGCTGCCTAGATCCTTTCATCTATTTCTTTGCATGCAAAGGATACAAGAGAACTGTACTGAAAATACTGAGGCGACAAGTGAGTGTATCAATTTCAAGCGCTGCCAGGTCACACCATGAAGAAAGCTCACGTGACATGGGAGAAACGCAAATGACGGTACTTGCTAAATCTTCCAATGGAAAGCTACCTGAAAAATAAAGTCTGTAGTATACCACAGTGGACAAAGACTAAAAATCCAGGGTCCGTGGCAAAAACCCTTAGTGCTCTCCATACAGCAGCTTAAGTAAAACTCTGTTTCTCAGGATGTCAGGAATCAAGGAGTGATGAACTGAAAAAGAATTATCACAGAACAGCAGGAAAACTCAGCATTATAATCTTCTTGCTGTATCCTTTTGACTGATCTCTTATTTTTTCCAGCAAATATGCACCATTGTGAATGTTCAGATTCCATGTTGCACATACATATGCCTGGATGTTACTAACTCAAGCAGAGTCAATTCACAGTTTGGATTAAACACAAATATAGCTTACAATTCAGACCAACTACAACCAGAACATCTGAAAATTTCAAGACCTCTAGCTGAGCTCCAATTGCAGCAATGGCTTTGTTGGTCCAGTCACACAAACAAAGAAGATCAAATTTTGAGATAAAATGGACAATTTCTGTGTTCATTTGACTACAACAAGTACTTAGTTTACAGACCTTTGGGGGTGAAATGACCTTTTACAATATTTGGAGCACAAATGCCTTATTGGACAAGTCACATAGAAAACATTGTCAAATATAACACATGAAAAGCTAATGAACTGTTTGGTTCTCCCCAACACTGAACATCTCCTGTTAAATCACTCATCTTCACAAGGTGTATTACCGCTTTACTCCTTTTCCTAAAGGAAAAGTTTCCTTTCTAGTGTGTATTGTAAAAAGTCTCTCTCTACTCCTATTGTATATAGATTATTTATAAACACAAATTGAAGCAAGATACTGTAATATGAAAACTGCACCATTTCAGTTAAAAGAACAGTGATACAGTGTTCTGAAGAACTTCCACTGAAGTCAGACATGGACACAGGACAAACATTTTAGAAACCTGAATAAATGTTCATAGTTGAGGCCACTAAAAAATAAATTAATGGATTAATTCTGAGGGTATGAGATGGCTACCTCTCTTTAATCACTGTTTACCTGAGAGATAATAAATGAGAATGGCAGAATTGGCTGGGAAAGAGTAAGTTTTCTCATCATGCCTTCATACAGCGTATGTAGGATCCCTTTAGGCATGCTGAAATTGGCTCAGGAAATAGACCAAGTGACTTAAACACATCCTGCTGGAATCGGCTCCATACCAGCTGAGAATCCAGGATGTAAGCCCTGGGTTCCTGCTGATGTGCCCTTCCGTCACGTTTCAGTTTCCTTCCCTACTTTATTTCTGGCCCCACTATCTTTTCTTTAGTGTTCTACCTTATCAATATGCCTTCACTAGCCAACACAAGTAGGTAACTCAACCAGGAGGTTGTGATGGAAAATTAAAGAGTGCCTGATAACCATTAGTAAAATCTGTGCCAGACGTCAGAATAAATGTTATTTATTGCAGCTGTATCTCTCTGACATTGAGGTTGTACTGGAAATCAAACAAACATATTACATTTGTCATCTTTGCAATGCCTTCCTTCCTCACACATTGACCTCTGCCTACCTGCAAACATGGAAGGGTCGTATCTGAAGAGCAGTACGGAAACATTAAATTAACAATTACTTTTTTATGACAAAGAAACCACAAACCCCCCTATATTTCATACCACTTAGACTGCCAAAATTGAGTTTCTAATTCTAAAATTCTAATTCTCTCTTCTCTAATTCTAAAAGACACTATGCAGCTTCAGAAAAGGACTGTGAGAAGAATAATTTTTATCAGAAGTTCTGCTTAATTCTGCATGTTCTAGCGGTTCTGTTCTTCACAGCTTTTTTAACAAACAATTTAAAAATATTATTTAAGAATATGTTCCTATTGGAGTAAGCAAATGGTAACAGGACAAAATCATGGACAGACCACTCATGAATACCTAGAAGTTGTAGAAATAAAATATATGTATTATCAACATCACACTAGTACAAGCTTATTCTATTCTATTAATGTCTAGGCTTTTTTGGGTTTTTAGTATGCATTTCATCTGACTGTGATTATAAAATCTTAAAGACAAGAAGTCTTTTTTATATTTGTCTGCAAAATAGAACTTAAATATGTATTAAAATACCACATACTGCAGGTAACTACACTCTTCCAAGTGGAAACAAAGTGAAGATTTCTATTGAAAATCTTTCTCTATCCCCATTTTCTCACACTAGCAATTCTGTTATTTTCAATATTAGATTTTGTTTCTAAATCACATCAGCATTCCCAAACAGCTAACTTTACATCAAAATACTGCTCTAGCATGAGTCCAGTTAGATACAGGTTTGAGAAAAGCTACCTTTTTCTCCTTATTTAAATATTTCTCAAATGCTGAAGAAACTAATAAAATAAAAACCTTTAAAAGCTAAGATAAGCTCAGTTTCCTGACAAAAGTCCTACAAGCACAGACATACAGATGGACAAGACAATTCATATCTGTGGCAGCTGATGCCACTGCTCCTCCTCACTACTTGTCAGGATGCACTCGCACTTGGGTCAATGGGGAGACTCTTTTCTGACATCTGCCAAAAAGTAGCAGTGGGGGATTCACTTGGCCTGGGACATTGCACTAAAGTCAAATGTTCAGAGAACATCTGTCCTTTTCCTTGTACCAGCTGTGCCATGGGGCTGGCAGCCACCACCAGAGAGATGTTAACAACCTGCTGCAAGGGTCCACAGGAGAACAGTGACAGTGAAAACTTACAGCTGTTCTCAAACAACTGGTTTCCTTCATGACGCCCTTATCCATTTACCCTGCTGGTGCTCTTCCCCCAGTACTGTTTGTTGGAGTATTTTCATGATAGCAGTTACCTGTAGTGGCCCGTTCTCAGGTGTCTCCTGAATGCCACACAGACTTGAATGAAGGGGGAAAATCCATCCCTGGTATCTCTTTCCCTCTCCATCACTGAGCATGTGATGGATGTGTCTGTCTTAAAAGGCATGAGCATGCCATGCCATGCAACTTGTGGCTTGGAGCACTATGAGCTTTGCAAGAGAAAATAAGCTTCTTCTTTGGGAAAGACTTTTCATACATTCTAAGCAATGCTCCTTTCTGTGTGAAAGGCTGGTAAATGGTTGCACAGACCTGGGGCTCTTTCATGCTTTTCACATACAAATAAAGGAGCTGACAAGTAGCAATAGGTTCAAATGGCTTCCTCACTGTGAGGATCTGACTGGAGCTTTTCAAAAAACTGGGTCTGTATTTGGAGGGTGAAGTCCAGTCGGGATCTTGAAATCCATGTTCATGTGAAAACAACAGAATATCTTTTATCTCTACACTGTGGAGTGTCAGGCTCGGCGGTTGCTAAGAGGACTCCAACTATGTGGAGTCCTAGTCCTAGTACTAACATTACACGTCCACTGCTGACATCTCTCTCAAATCTTATCTGGTAGGGAACATAACAGAGCATATAGGAAGTGAAAATCATGATGCTGGCCAAATGGTACATTTTGGCTGTCTCTGTCCAAGCCCAGAAGAGAAAGCTGGATAGACATCTACCATCAAACACAGTAGTAAAGGTGCACCATGTGAAAAATCCCCAGACACACACTCCAGAAGAAGAGCATCTAGTACCTTCACCTTTTCTTTCACTGAGAACACAAGAGTAAAGAGTAATACTGCAAGTAACCTCAGCTGCCGTGGACTCAAAGGTATTGAAGACTAAATGAAACTGTGGAGGTAAAGAAGGGAGTCTCCTGTGGCTTACAGTCCCAGCAGAAGAGGACAGGTATGCCCCAGGGCATTGCTGTCTGACTGTTTGGTCTGTGGCTCCGAAAGCTATGTAGATGAGGAACCTGTAAGCAGCATGAAAAGACATGACAGCAACTGTCTGAAGTTGTAAACGTGCTGCCACAAATAACA
Organism: Pachycephala philippinensis; assembly: GCA_013397055.1. NCBI lineage: Eukaryota > Metazoa > Chordata > Aves > Passeriformes > Pachycephala > Pachycephala philippinensis. The sequence continues at coordinate 257,516 of VWZT01002683.1, forward strand.
TGGTTCTTGAAAGTGGTTAGTGTTTCCTCTTAAATCAACGAACTCATTAGTGTAAAAAAAAAAAAAAAAAGAAGGTTTTGAGTTCTAATTAGATATTCCATTTAAGACTAATACTGTTTTGAAACTTAAAAGCTTTTAGGTAAGCAAGGAATGAAGAGACTCCAATAAAACAATGAGACAGCCTGCAACATAGGAAAAATAAACAGCATGCAACTGAAGAGAAAGAGAAGAAAAGCTTTGCCTTATATGACCAGTTTTGGAGGAACTGAAAAGCAGTGACATACTCTGTTATCTTCTATCACCATGTCTGTGGTACAGAGCAGGGGAAAAACTGAAGATAAACTAAGGTTTGTTTTCAGCAGTATCCCACTGTGCTGGCTCAATACAGAGCCAGTGTGTCAACAGACACATGAATTACTTGAAAAACAACGAATTCATCTGAGCGCAATATTTCCTAATACAGTCTTGGCTAACGTGCAGCCTGCAGCCTAAGAACTGGTACAAAATAAATACAAAAACACTTTGCCAAGCTGCAACCTGCTTCTTCTCTGAAGAAAACCGGGAATTACTGTTTGTGTAGTAAATGCTAAGATGTATTTCCTCAATTTTTTCCCCCTCAGAACACTCCCTTGGCTTCCTGCAATGTCTAACTTCGGACTTCCTGAGGCAGATGTCTCATCTTCGCACATGACAGCCCTCAATCAATGTTTTCTTCCATCAGCCTGTCTGGTCCCTTCTTGAACTCAAGTAAAATGTCTGTGACTGCTGCGTTTCGCAGCAAGAAGTTGCACAGAATAACTACCCATGGTGTCTGGAGCCACTTTCGTTCACTTGTGACACCTGTTAGTTTCAACTGAAGTCCCTTGCTTCTTGTACCAGAAACGAGTGAACACAGTAACTCCCTATTTACCCTGCCCGCATTACTTGTGATTTTAGAGACCTGCATCAAATCCCCTTCCTTCAAGGCATCCCGTCTCTTCTCCTGTGAACAGTCAGATAAAAGCTGTTCACCACTTCATTCAAACTATAAAGTAAGGAAAGAAGGCAAGTGTAAATAAAGAATGGGAACCCAGCTGTGTTTGAGCTGTGTGGCAGAAGAGAACAGGGTATCTCTATACACACAAGATCTACTTTTCCTACCACATTAGCATAAAGGTTCTCTAAACTAGGATCTTGCCACATGACTGACAAATTTGGATAACCTTGCTCCAATGCACTAAACAAGGAAAAACTGGACCTCAATGGGTTGGAAGAATGGACTCACACGAACCTCATGAAGTTCAGCAAGCCAAATGCAGAACCCTGCATCCGAGCTAGAACAACCCCACACAATAGTGCAGGCTGGGCATGACCTGGTTAGAAAGCAGATTGGCAAAAAAGTCTGGGCTCTGGGTGGACACGTAAAGTGACCTCATAGCCAAACATGTATGGGACCATGTTCAAAGAGAAGTAATCTTTCCCCTCCATTCAGTACTTGTGAAACATGCCTGGGATTCTATACCGAGTTTTGGGTTTCCCAGTACAAGAAAGATACTTGGCATACTGGAACAAGCCCAGCAGACCACCACCAAAAAAGTGGACGGGGCTTGCAGCATGTGTTACAGGAGGAGAAGCTGAGGGAACTGAGATGGTTCAGCCTGGAAAGGGAAGACTGAGAGATGTTATTGCCATCTGCAACTGCCTAAGGGGGACGGACACAGAAAAGACGGCAACACCCAGTAACAGGCACAAGTTGCATCAAGGAACACTTAAACATTAAGAAGCATTTTTTTATCATGAGATTAGTCAGACATTAGGAAAAGTTGCACAGAAAGCCTTTGAAATATCTGTCCTTAGAGATACTCCAAACCTGATTTAACACAGCTCTGATGGAATTGGCACTTCCAGGGCCGGGCAACATAATTCCCCAGTGCCTCCTTTCAACCTGTATTCTTTTATGACTAGCAAATTGGTCCAAGTTAGACAAGAAAACAACATGAAACTCAATGGCCCTGCAGCAAAACTAGCAAATCACATAACTTTAAAATCTTCTAATCTTGTCCTGTACTTATGCCCTTATCAAAATGCTGTCATTAGCATCCTCCTAAAATAAATGAAAGGTCAAGACACGGCATAGATTTCTTTCCACAAAACTGCATTCATTTTTCCTCACTGCAAAAGTATGAATTTCTCCTCTTCCTCTTTTGTTTTCCTCAGTTGTGACAGATGTTGTGCAAAGGGCTAAACTAAAAAAAGCAAGTTTTGCACCTGTTGGAAGACAGCAACATTGTGGTTATCCTACCCCCTCCCAAAAAGTATGTATTGTCTTATACCATGCAAAAGGAGAGCTATGTTCCTCCCTCTAATCAGCTAAGCTTAGCAGTTTCATCCTTCCTGTGGCATGTAACTTTCGAGGGAAGTTGTGGTTAGTTTAACTCCAAGGCAGCCTGCTTTAAATATAGAGATGCTGAAGACCGATTATTCTCAACTCACCAGCCTGAAGAGCAGCCAGATAGTGTTTTATTGGCAGCTACTGATACTAAGGGGTTAAGAACTTGTTATCTCAGTATCACAACTCTGAAGTATGGAAAGTTACAGCAATTCTGTCTAGAAGTAACAATGACGGATCATTGTCCCCAGTGGGACAGGGAGAGATGAAGCTCCCCGGCCAGCTGCACGTGTGAGGCATTTTTGACAAAAAGGGACAACTGAAGATTCCTCACAAGTAGTCAGACTATAAAGACAACTGTGGGTCAATTCTCTTCTTGTCTTTTAAAAAACAAATACAGTGTATTCTAAATACCAGCTATTCAAAACAGCCCGAACACTCACCAGAACCTTACTTCTTTATTCACTCATATAGGGGCAAACCAACTATTTCAAATGTGCAAGGAGTAGCTACTATGATAATCAAGTCATCTGAAATTACTGACAGATTACACTGTATTAATTTCATTAAGCAAAGGGGTTTTGCATTTTAACTCCTTTTAACCCACAAGTTAGAAGAGAAGCTCTAAAACTAACATATTCAGATGCCAGCACCAAAACCAATGACCACAAACACCATGGGTGACTGCGAGATGAGCAGCTCACAACTCCAGGTACAGCCAGGCCACCTCTACCCCTCCTTGCTGCTCTCTTGCACCATTTCAGCTGCTCAGCTAGCACCCACATCCCAGGCCCTTGGCCATACCCACGAGCACAGGGAGAGCTGCCCACACTGGCAAGCGTAGAGGCCAAGCTCATGGCTGAGAGCAACCACTGCAGATGGAGAGCCCAGGGTCAGGGAAATGCCTCCTCGTGTCTGAACTGGTTTTACTGCCTCCACAAAAGGTCTCTCTACATTTCCTCCACTGCATGAGGAAGCTGAATTTGGAAAAATTAATTCCTCTGGCTACAGCCCTGCCTTCCTAGCAGTGCGGCTGCTGGTGGTTGGAGGCACTTACTGTACAGCTCAGCATCTCTATTCAAGCAGTTAAGCACCACTGTCCCCTTGCAGCACTTCTTGTGCTACAGCTTGCAAATTCCTGCTGAAATTAAGTGATTAATTATCAGATTTGTAATTTTAAAATGCCTACAAAAAAGATTTTTGGAACAGAGATCAATAAAGAATTAGTACCATAACGTATTTTAACTACAGATGAAGTCTCATTTACATATGATCCAGATAAGGTCACCACAACCAAAAAAAAAAAAAAAAAAGAAAAAAAAAATTCTCAGAAATCTGATTCTAATGGTCTTCCATGAAGTGCCACTTTCTGAAGTGCCACTTTCTAGCCCCAAACAAAAACAGGGAACAAGTGTGTCTCACTGGCCACGGACTCACGAGAAGAAAAAGGTTTTGCTACTCTGTCCTCACAGTGTTACTCAACTTGGTAAACATCTCAAATAAGGCCTAAGCAAGTAAGAACCACGACTTATACTCCATTTCATCTGATGATACAACACAACTGCTCAGAGCAGGATTCCTCCATACACAGGATGATGACAGCAGTGGCCTGGGAAGAATGTCAGCATTCACACTGCAAGAATGCCAGCAAGACACACTAAGAATTGCAGAGTACCTAAGAACTATAAATAAAATTTTATTTTAGTTAAGTGACCTTTGCTTAGAACAGTAATACTTCTTTAATTGATAAAAAATCATAAAGTCAGCAGTGCTTTGAACCAAAATGTCTGCAGTTGCAGAAATAACCTTATCGATAATGACTTATCTACCATAGCAGACAGCAGTGGATGACTTTCCTGTGAAGAGGCAGTGACCCACATAACTACTAGCTGGGGTGCAGGCCTCTGTATCATGCATACTACGTGACTGCTACTTAATCAACATGCACCTAATCAATAGTATAATTAATCACTATATGCACAGTCAATACATAATTACCCAATGTGTAGTCAACGCACACTTAAAATTAAGTACATGTATATAATGTAATGTCTTGTTCATATGAATTATTATATGCAACAGTTCTGTGACTGCAGCTTTATTAATGAAATAAGAGTGTATATTGCTCAAGGGGGTCTTGAAAGCTATGTCCTCACTCCCTGCTGGGTTCTGTCAGTGACTGATCAATCTGTACTGTGAGAAGACCCTGGAGGAATACCGGTGATGTCAGAGCTGGTGAACCTCACCACAGACAGGATCTGCACCATGTGCTGCCCCTGACCCAAGGTCCAGCCAGTGCTGTAACATCTCATTGTTCCCAGCATCAGAAAAGATGTAGGATTTCATAACCTGCTATCAGCTTTTCTAGGTTATTAATGGACAGTTATCTGCCTTGCCAGTGTTTGTGCCTTTCTTACTGGGATCCAGTCCTCTCCTTGGTGCAAAATACCTCCTTGGTATTTTATTTATGACTTTTCCAACTGTGAATACCAGTAGGATAAGGGATGAGTTGTAATTCTTTTTCTCCAAGAAGTGTTCTATCAAATCAAAAAGACCAAAGCGACCCAGTTAAAAAACTTAAAATAAATGAATTTTTGTTATGAGCAAAATGAGAAAAACTAATGCTAAAGCTTTGTGGAGAATAAAAAATGAATGAAAAACACAAGCAAATGACTAGTCATGGAAAACCAAACAGTGAGCTATTCTAAAATCTGTGAGAGACAAGCAAGCAGTGCTCCCTCTGAGAAAAACTGTAATCAAGCAGTAGTTGTAAGAAAACAAGGAATTATAATATGTATTTGAAAAAACTCCCACCTTGTATGGTGTAGGGATGGCAAAAATCACACAAAAATGAAACCACCAATTAATGCTACATGAACTTGGGAAAAAATGGCTAAAATTTTTAGCAATTCCTGTGCTTCATAAAAAACTTAAATATTGGTGTCAAAAAAATCACAAACACCTCAGAAGCTAACTAAACTTGTGTTTTATTTGTTCAAAATAAACTGGTGAAACAAAAATCTCCCTGAATTAAAAAATTTAGATTTTACTATTTGAGAACTCTTATGTGTGCTTCCCAAAAGACCCCACTTGCTTGTCTTTGATAACGACACAAAGTAAATGAAATACTGTGGGCAATATCACAGTTTTCTCTCCCCACTTGGTTTCAGTTTTAAGCTTTTAATACTTTTCAATAAGCAAAGCTTGTCAGAAGATTGGCTAAAATTCTATTCAAATTAATGTTTTCCACTCTTGATAACTATCTACCTCCCTCTTACAAAAACTGTCTGTATGGAGAAACAATTTCTGACTAAAATTTCAGGTTTTTCTTTTAAGTATATTATTGCAGAAAAAACAATGTCTGCTTTTATTTTTTAAAGTTTTGTTTAAATACAAAAGATAGCAATTTATCTTTCCCCTTCTTTCAATTTTTTTTTTTTTTTTTTTTAATAAGTTCGCAATGTTAGGACATTGTGCAACTCTCAGTAGCACCACTTCCCCCCTCCGGCCAACTCAACCCAAACTTCATTAACATTTCTGTTTGCTCACACATAACAAGAAGAAATGGCAACTGCCTCACCAAAGCACGTTTCTCTCTAATCTGCTATCCTGATTTTAATAGATAAACCCTAAATCACTCAGAGAGATGCAATGTCTCATCGTAATATGCCTATTGTGGAGTTTCTTCATAACTACTGCTTCTAATAGCCCTTGTTTAAAATTATCCAATGCCGAAATCCAATTACAGCTCATTTATCTTCAAAAACAGTTACGACAGCTGGCATTATTCAGTCAGGTTGGCAGAGACACATGTAATGTTTACCTCCATAAGCTGCTTACAGAGCACTGACTACAGAGATTAATCCTGCTGCAGGGCAGACCAGTTTCCAACCGGGTTACACTTAGTTCACAGATCTCTAACCATGCTTGGTACTTTCCACTTAACAAAAGCCACTAAACAGTTAAGTGTGAAAGTGGTGACTGCCTGCAATTACAAATGCCACTCAGTACTCCGAATTTTAAAAGCACAGCTCATTTCAAAGATGTACCATTTTGCTTCCAGACACATTCAATCATTGGTAACATTTTTTGACTTTTTGTCGAATTACCTCCCACTGCTTCCATCCTCTAAATACTGTTACTGAACATGAGTGTACCTGAGAGGTGCAATAGCAGATAGACTTCACATCCCAGCTGCAAGGCAGAGGTAAGTATCCTAATTAATGTGAAAATGAAGCATTGCCACATTTCAAGAACACTCTCAAAATCCTCAGCAAATCTTGACACTACTTAAAAAACGCCTGATTATCCATTTGTTATCATATCTGATATCTTGAATGGTACAACTTCTTATAGGGCAGAGCTTTTGGATGATGACTCCTCTTGGATGATAATGACTCCTCTTACAATTACTAAAATCAGGGCTTGTGATACACTGCAGAGAACCCCAGGTCAGAGGTTATGGTCTTCTGCCCCATCCACCCTCATCCTCATGTCAGGGGTTACCGACTCTACAGCAATGCATGCCTTAATCTCAGGTACCCGAAGCTGGGTTGATGTAATCAACTGTGAATCTTGCGGTACAGAGCAATGGAAAGAGAAAGACCTATTCTGCCTTCCAGCTACATGTTTCCATCGCTTTCCTTGCTCTGATGTTGGTATGCATCCACTCCAGAACTGAGCAGCTTTAAAAATTTAAGCCAGTGGGAAATGATCCCTGAAAAAACATAAATGTATATATGTTTTATTTCTAAACATGATTTTATCTCCTGATAACCACTGCCTGTAAAAGTCAGATGACTTTTGCTGAAAGTGCTAGATAGGAAAGTACAGGCGGGAGCCAATCAGTTGCTCTGTAAACAGCAGCCTAAACCTCAACCAGCTCAGCCCTGCTACAAAACTGCACCTTCAGCAGGTGAAACGAAGCCACATGTGCTTGTTCTTGCTGCCTCCTGTGCAAGGCATTGGCAGAGAAGTGGAGAATACGGCTGGCAACCATGTTTATGGTTTGAATGAGTACCACTCTTTCCATCAGTTGAATGTGAGTCAGAGCCCTCCTCAGTTCAGGTGCCTCACACTCCCTTACACTAATCAAGTGTCACTTAGCATTTGATACGGGTATTTTTTGTCTACCATTGCTCTGTCTCTTCTGCCCCACATATTAAGATCTTCCTATTTCCCTCAAGAGTCAAAATACGTTTGGTCTCATTTTCTGATCCTGTCCCCCTACTTTTTCATCTCTTTTCACAATCACTCCTATATTAAGCAGAAGTTACTCTAAATGAGTCCCTGCTATACATATTTGGCACAAGATTTTTTTTTTTTTTTTTTTTTTTTGATGGGATAAATCAGCCACAGTCTGGAAGTGCATTACTTAAGCACTTAAGGGCAAAGACATTTTAGCTTAATGCCAGAAAAGTGGACTCCTGACTGTCTACTCCCCTTGTTTGTTGAACATAATGCGGAAGGAGTGAAACACATCCTATCTTTTCCGTTTGCTTATCTCAAACTTCTGACACATAGAAGGAGTTCAGAAGTAGTTGTGAAGATGGAGATATGCATACAGATAGTACATGCCTGTCTCCAGTTATAAGCAGGAAGTCCTTTTTTTCCTTTGAATTAATATTTGCAGGAACATTCACTGCGATTATTGCAAACACTCACTTCTCTTAACCACAGCCCAAAAAAAAGTTACTTGAAGAACAATGTAGTGATTTCACTGTGTGGCTCCTGCCTCATATTTGCCCCAAGCTCCCTTGTCGTCCCACAGTCTGCTGTTCACTACGACAGTCTGTACGGAGACAGTCACCGCACTGAAGAAGCAAGAAACACTCCTGAACAACCTTTAGAAACAGAAAAAAGTGCTTGATGTCCAGGAAGTAAAGAAATGCCCCAGTTCTAAAAACAGAAGGGTTTAAACGAAACACCAGCAGGTTGATTTTCTGACAAGTGATACAGGAATGTGGGACGAATTCTGAGTAGAATCTTAAAAAGAAAAGAGGAAAAGCACAGGATGTTCTACTGTTTCAGCCACATAGGCTTCAATCTTCTTTCAAAAGCAGAGCACACAGCAACCAAAACACTATCAAAAGGTGAAAACAGCTGGTGACCACAGGCTCAAAGAGCTGTAGTAGTATGAGGAAAGACTGCATCAAATGAACATCCCACTACAGAAAAGGATCACTAAGTGAAGGGAAAACAAACAAAACCACCTCTCATCAAGTCCTTGCTAAAACCCCTGGTGACTAGAGACAGAAAAGCTCTCCACAGAATAGCACAGAGATTACTGCTGAGTATCCCTTTATGGAACTGATTTTACTTTCTTAAGTGCACAAGACATACAAGTAAAAATGTAAAAAAACTGAACAAAAGTTTTAAAAATGAGAAAGGCATTTTGTCTCATACCAATCGGAAATCAGCTCAATTAAGAACTGCAAGGGAGTAAGTGCTTCTTCTTGACTGACTGTTTCTCACTTAAGGATTTAGTGGACATGCTTTACCAAGCCCAAAATCTATCCCCAGGCCAGAAAGAAATGACAAAAAACAAAGAAGTAGATGTGGTGTGACTGCATTGTTAGCTGAGATAGTCCTGAACAAAAGCTGCCTCTCAGATGGAATGCTGTCATCACAACTAACTCATCTACATCCTGACCAATCTCTCTGTATTGTCAGAAAACTGGAAAAGGTGTCCACATGTCTGACTGTGGACATGTGGACAGAGGAAAACATTTTTAAAATAGCTCTGAGAAACCATCTCAGATTTCCTGCTCATGACTCATCCAACTTAAGCACTCAAAATCCCACTCAATAATTTGTACAATACATAAAGTCAATTCCACCAAATGATCGACATTCCTAACCAAAGCAGGAGGGTGATGTGCCACCCTTCACGTCTTTGTAATACACCATGGTACTGTGAGCTTTGAGTAAGCTGAACCTGCAGGGACAAAAGGATCACTTACCCTGAAGCTGCTGCCTAGCTGATATAAAGATAGGGAAACTAAAGACCAAGGTCTCTGTCCCCCGAAAGATGTCAGAGGAGGTTCCTGGTTTAGGCCATAGAAATCTGTGACTACATACCTGGTAATGATGACAATAGGCTATGATTCCGTGGGCACTGGTTTTACCACCACTGTACACTCCCAAACCATACCCGTGTGCAAGGCAAGCAGTGAGCAAAGCATCCCGTATGGACACACTGCCAAGGGGCTCACTGAAGGTACTCACAGGGGGACGTGAGGGTACACACCCAGCCTGAGTGAAGTGCCTGCCCTCCAAGCCTGGAGGCAAACTCATGCTTCTATGGGGGACAGCCGAGCCTTTTATAATCTTTCTGAATCTAAAGAGAGCTGTCTAGCAGATCTTAAGGATCTTGACACTTACTCTGGTAAGCTGCCATTTGTGAGGCATTCTACGGAATCAACAAGAGTGAGCAACTTCATTTAAGATAAGCACCTACTTCAAGAGGCCCTTCAGACACATATGACCTCAAAAGTGGAACCTTATACTGGGAATGGTCCAACTTGTAATGGAGATTAGCTTTTAACTCTGGATCTAATATATATACTTTTATTCTGCAGACTTCTTGCCTTAGAGAAAAGACATTTGATAAATAGCGATCCAAGACCCCGGCACATTACACACCTGAATTTCAAGTGTTATGATTTCACTGACTTGCTTTTCAACATTATTAGTTTCATAGCCATTTTTACTCCACCTGAGAAATATTTTCAAAGCATGCAGATCCTACCTGAACTTATGGCTCCCATAACTTCACCTGTTTAATGTTTCTGGAGTAAAGGAAGTACAGAGAGGCACACAGGGTAGCATCAGTCTCCCAGAATCCTTTGCATGGACAAGTCTGGCTACATGACAGCTGCCTGTGCTGGGGAGGGAGAGGTGGGCACCACATGTGAATGACAGCTGCAGCCTTTCCAACCAGCTCCTGACATCTGATCCTCCACTGCACTATGAGCCCCAACATTTCAGCACAGAAACCCTGCTTCTCTCCACCCTACTGACCCCACAAACGGCCCACATCACCCAGTCCACACCTCAGCAATCCAAGGGCACACCTCAACATGCGATGGGCTGAAGAGGGTCTTCACTCCCAGCTCCCTGCTGATACAAGCATTAAATGATCTTATCAAGATCTGTATTTAGCATAATGCTTGGGCAGAGCGGAGCCAAAGGATGGCAGTTAATTTTGACCTATGCGGCAAAGCACACAAGCTATTTTTACCTCATTTATTATGACCTATTTTCATGGTAGAGACAATAAGTTGGAGCTAAATACAGAATGCGACTCATATATCCCCTGTCCAAGATTTTAAGCATAATTCTGTCGAAAACTTGAGTTATTGGCTACTCCTCAGTCTTCTTCTACAGTAAATATTATGGGTAAAAATCGTGTTATTTTTTGGCTGAGCCATTTTTTTAACTACTTCTGTATTCTTGGTAAAAAAATCGAATTTCTTCTAACCACATTATGATGAGGATATTGTAACAGACATCATAACATATCTTCAAAGGCTGAAGACTAGTAAAGGGAGGTTTTAATGTTTATCTTTTTCACACAGTTTGGCTTATTTCACGATACATGAACATTAAAGTGCTTCCCACCATTTTGGGGCTTTTTGGTCATTCACACCTCCTTGTGATTCATGGCTGTAGTTCAACTTTTCCAATGAGTAAGTACTGTAAGGCACAAATTGCCGGCAGGAAACTCTTTAGCTTGTTCATGATAAAACAGAAACAAAATAGAAAAGCTGTAGCAGAGAAGTGGTATCTTTGCAAAACATACTTCCCCATTAAGACCACCATATAGCCCTTTTTCTCAGTTACAGACCAAGGTATTTGAAGCAAAGTGATGACTAAACAAAAGGAGAGTATTCAGTAAGCATAAAATAAAAGCAAAGAGGAAATTTTAGAAGATCTTGTTACTTATACAGAAAGTCTTCAAGGTCATTTAACTCTGTAAAAGAGACATTTTAATTTCTTAATTCTCTAGCAAAACAACTGCATTACTTTTTTTACTAACTGTACACACTGCCTTCTGTTTCATCATGCACATTTGCTTTTTAAAGTCTCAGTCATACAACTGTGCCTTCCCAGATACCATTGAACTTACTGAATCAATTTCTGTTCATTACTTTGATAAATCAAGAGCGGTTTCTTTAAAGCATCAGTCACTGCAAGATCTCCTTTGTGAAGTTACTTATTTACCCTCCTCATCTGTCCTAAGAGAGCAATCATACCACCACTCTCTGTTTTGCAAAAGGCAACAGGCAGAGTCTCTCCACACACTAACGATGTCTCCAACCGCTCTAAAGAATTATTCATTCATTTTTCTTCCTTCTTCCTCCACTGCAATCAAATAATTAACTGCCGTACAAATTCAGGGAGAGGGAAGAGATACATAGAACATCACTGGAATGGAAGCAGTTCATTCTGTGATGAAGGAGGATATCACTTCTATGAAAGGATATCAGATCCTTAAAACAAAAATACAGCAATCTATGCTCGTAGCAGAACTTCTACAGATAGGAGACAACTGATGTTTCTAGGATGCAATGACTCCTTTAAGCTTGTTTCCCTTCAGATCAAATGACACAGGGCACTGCAGTAACCCAATTTGCAAACAATAGCTGAAATGATAACTTGTACAGAATTGTTTGGCACAGACATCTACAATTAGATGCAGGATTTCCTTTCAAATTCCAAAGGGACTTCCACATCCCTGTCTTTCTTTACTACGGTTGAACATGAGGAACAAACAAGGTGTTCCTAACTCCGGAAAGAGGAAGAGAAGAGGGGAAAAAAACCCCAAGCTGCCAGTAAAGACAGAAAGAAAACTTGATCATGCCCACATGGACCGAAAATAACATTCAAGGGTCAACTACTAAGCTAAAAAAGAGGCCCCTATTCCCACATAGGCAAGAAGGCATTGTTTATTCTTATGAAATAATTTAATCATAAAACTTTTAGAACACTCATTCTGAAAAACGGAATGCTGTGCAAAGAAAGTTGTTGCTATTCTGTCTTATTTTGATCAAGACATATCAGACAAATAAAACCACAAAATCAGGAAGTGGGTGTCTTAAAAAACACAGAGTTGCTTAATTTCCAATATTACTTTTTATCCTCGTGCTATATAAAAGAGCAAAAAGAAGAATGGTAAATGTTCCCAGTCTTTCTTCTCTTCCTCCACTAGGTGTCTTCTAACTCTTCAGTTTTTCAGGATAAATTCAGACTATGCACAGTAAGAAAGTCTTTGCTTACAACTCATTCTCAAAATTGTATCTTAATGTACAAACAGAAATGCAAAGGGGACACCTGTATGAAATGTAACTATCTGAGCAATAATAGAATTTGCAGTTCGACAACTACAGGAACAATCACAGCTTCCATGCCATGTGGTATGTCCCTTCCATAGCACAAAGTGGCTTTCACTCTTCATAATCAGTTTTCCTGAACTGGCTAAGTAGTGCAGGTGTATAAAGGAATGAACCCATCATACCTGTTCTCTGCTGTTCCAAAGATCTGTTGCTATGCTTGCTAAAGATCCACAGATGGCAGCATTGACACAGTAATTAATCTTCACCACAGCAGAGGCTAAAACCGTTTCACCAAACAGTTTCTTATTGGAGGCTAAACCCCACTTTCCAGTGTCAGAGATCTCAGCACCAGGCAGTACAAGCACTGGGCCAGGAACTGCCTGGCAGTAAAGAGAGGCCAGATCCAGGATCACTACTACAAGACACTGTGCCAATCACTCGCACAACAGCTGTGACAGGTTAGGCCCCATCATCTTGGAAATAAATGACATCATCCAGACAGTAATGAGCGCTGTGAGCCATGGGCTGCTGGTATAGTTCTTGTGGTTACCTCCATATGCTGTCAAATTTGAAAGAAGGAATACAGAGATGTCCAACATCCTACCACCTTTACTGCCTTTTCTTCTCTCACTGCTCCTTGTTCAAAACAAGTTTTGCACTCACTCTCATTTCTGCTGTTTGGGTAAGTGATATGAATTTGGTGGCCCCAATCATCACCCAACACAGGGCTCAGTTACAAGCAAATGAAGGCAATGTCCCAGATGTTCCAGGACAAAAATAAAAAAGCATTGACAAGCAGTATGATTTGGAGGCAAAGGATGAATGTGGCAGAGAACACGGAATACACAAGTCCCTGTTCAGTTTCACTGGTCCATCCTGTGCGTAAGTCACCTTTACCAACACAATGTCTACATAAGAAAAAGAGCTGCTTAAATTTTTCAACTTCTGATTTATGCTCTGACTTACTCTCCTAGGCCTCTTGTAGTGATAAAGCTCAGGATTTTCAGCTCCTTCCCTTTAAAGTGCATGTGTGTGTATGTAGAATAGATACAATTTTTGTAGTTGAACAGTTGGTTGAGTCCTCTGACTGCACTCAGCTCTGTACCTGAAAAGACCGTGACTCTGAAACCACCTGCTTGCAGCCAGCTCTGCTGTCCACCTGAGCCAGCTCAGAGCACCAGCTGGCCTTGTCCTGGTGCTCCGGTGCACTGAGCATACTCACACTCAGCTGCTCTTTCATTTCCTCCAAGGACAGTGCTGAGCCTACGCACCAAGCAAACCTGCCCAGCAGAGTTCCTAACCAAGCAGATTCACTGCTATGCAGCAGGAAACCCGGCTGCTTTGTCCCGGTCTGGATTATGCCAGACCCGTTATCATCCTCATGCTCCCTCTCGTGTCACCTCAACTCCACCACAGCACACCAAGCTTCACAACCCCAACACACTGCTGCTTGTTCATCTGTGCCAGGCACAGGTGGCACAGGCAGAACAGCATTAGAAGACTGTCACTTCAGCAAAGAAAGCTACCTGCCAGGGCTGGGCGACACACAGTAAGGCACCCTTGAATTTGAAGTGCTTATTCTAATTCACACAGCCCACTCTCACTTCAGGTGCTTTTGATTAAACACTTCACTGACCTGCTAAAGCCTATGTAGCAATTTTTAATCGTTTAATTTCTGATAACATATACTCAGGCTAGTAACTGAGAGAGCTTGTCCAAACTCCTGAACTCTGGAGGAGTCAAAACAACTTTCCCTACTTCTGCTCTTGACTTCATCAAGGGAATCTGAGTACATGCAGCTCCAAATAAAGACATTTCTTTTGCAACATTAACTCTATTCCTGGGAGGCCTATCAAGTTTCAGAACAATACTTCTATGCACCTGAGACCTTTAAAAGCAGTTTAATGGCAAGAACATCACATACCACATGCTTAGTAAGGAAAGAGTATTGAAAAAGCTCTCCTAGACACTTCCAAAATAGAACAACTAACTCATTTCACAGTTCCTGACAGTGCAGATTTAAAAAAAAAAGAAAAGAAAAAACTTGAGTATTCATGCAGGTTTTAAAAAACTATGAAATATCTGTCATGAGAAATGTGTACTTTTTGAATTTAAAAAAGCTGCTTCCCAACAAAACAGAACACATGAAGGCAGGACAGATCCAATAGTTTAAGAAATGTGCCAAAGGCAACGTGGGTTCATCAACAAGCATGGAGCTGTGTTGGTATTTGCCATGCATTAATATTAGACTATGGACACTCTGAGATTGCTGGTGTGTAAAAGACCACTGTCTCTAGTCCACTACCCCACTGTCATAGACATCTCAGAGATGCAACTTTCATTTTAACTAATTCCTGAAGTATTGTTTCTTTCAAAGGCTGACAGTGATAAACAGATGAACTATAGGCCAGATGTGCTGAATATTTTTAGGCTATTTAGTGACACAGGGTGTGTCCTGGCTGTACAAGAGAAGGTGCAGGGGGGAGGAGGGAAGGGAGGAGGGGTGGAAGAAAACCCCAAATGAACCCCGGAGAAGCATGGAATGTTGAATTTTTTTTTTAAAGAGAAAAAACAGGAGCTCCTTCCTCAAACCATACCAAATTCTAGCAAAACAGGGAAGAGAAAGCAAATGTGATAGTAAATAATGTCAGGTACAGCTAACTAGGCTGCAGTTCTCTTAAGCTGCGCCCTTTCCCATTCCTTCAGCTCTGCTGCACACTGCATTTATACCCACTCAGACAGAGGACTGGGAGAGGAGGGACAGCTATGCCATGAAACAGGAAAAACTGGAAACCACAATAACTTCATGCATTCAGTGCCATGACAACTTCTAACCAGTAGTTTATTCTTAAACATTCACTATGGTGAACACAAGATGAGAATAAAAAACGAAGCCAGTTTTCATCAAGTTTGAGAACAGTAACCCAAAACTGCATGTGAACTCACCCACAACAGCAAGCCAGTAAGTTAACACACTGACATGGGAGAGTTGCTTCCTGCACCACTGGTGCAGTGAACCATGCAAGAAGCTTCAGTGCTTTCTTTTCAATAGATCCAAAAGGTGGAAAGTTTGAAAGGAGAAGAAGAACATGAGCTCAAGCCTGCTCCCTACCAAACTGAGGCAGAGGGTAATCCTTCTGTCCTTCTGTGTGCGAACTTCTCTGTATCAGCTGGACAAAGCTTACATTACACAGTAAGTGAACAGGCAAAACATACTTTTCTGTACCATGACTAAACCACTGAAAGACCCAGCAGTACATTAATTCTGCAAAAGCAACAGCATGAAGGCAATCTCTTTAGTGCTGTACTTTGAGGTTGTTGCAAGTAATCAAACTCATTTCTTCTGAGGCTTACTGCCAGTTAGTGAAGGCACCATAATAGACCACATGCACTCTGCCTTATCCTCAGACAGGAAGTACATTGGCTTAGCTTTTAACTACTTAAAACCAGCTTTAGCACAACATAATGCAACTAAAATTACCTTTTCTGCTGCTTGAACTTTAGAATCGCAAGAGAAGACCCCGGATGGAACTGGGCATTTAATTCAGTAAAAGATGAAGCAGAGGAAGTACTCACCCATTTGAGGGAAACCAATGCAAGGCACTCATTTCCAGCTGATAAAATAGCAAAGGAAGCAAAAATACAGCCAGGTGCTTCCTACAGCAGAAATCAAAACAACAGGGGAATGTGGCACAGCAGAGCAGCCCACTGCCTCTCGCAAACCACAGGCAGTGCAACTTTTGACTTGGGTGTTCACCTCCAAATGGTTATCACCATGCAGATGCAGCCAGCCTGAGCACCTAGACAAGGAGTATGCAATCGCTGGTACAGCAAACACCTCTTTTCAGCCTACTGCTGCCAGACAGAGCTATCCCTCCATGCCTGAGGGGAAGGCCTGCCAGCCTACAAGCAGCAGAGAGGTTTGGCTGCCTCTTCTCCACCAGGAAGGCTGTGAAAAGCCTGAGTGAAAGCAGAACACAGACTGACATGTCTATGCTGCAGCAAACCAGATGGGTGGCTAACCTTCCAGCAAACTCAACTGGGCTGCTCTTATCCACCTGTGTAAACTGTGGGACTTGATTGCTGCTGCCCTCACAAGGCATGACCTCCCCTGCAGGGTTAGAACATCAGCCACCCTCCAGACAAAATGAGACACAGCCATAAAAGGTCACACTTCCCACCCTCCCCCAAGAACACAAGCCAAGAGAGGACTCACAGCATATGGCTTCTCTGATCCCAAACTCAACATCTGCCTGCTTTCCATTTTAAGCCTAGAATCACTTTTGTACTTCCTCTTTAGCTAAGGGAGGCACTGACTGTCCACTTGCCTCTTTTGGTATATTCACAGTGCAGTTCAGCTTGGAAGGTGCCTCCACACTTCAGTATTTTTTCCCAAAATAAAGTACTCTTGCCTAGGAGAGTTCAAAAGTCCAGTGCTTCTCTTACAGAAGATACACATATGGCACTGAATTTCACTGAGCTTTCAGTGAACAGTTGAAAACAGTGCTTTGTTCTGCTGTAGCATGCTCTGGAGTTGCTTTACTAATGATAAAACCACTGAAGGGTTTTCAACACTATTTAGTCCTTCTAAGATACTCCTTAATCCTAAAATATTAAGCACTTTTAAATAGATTTATATTTCTGTAGGGTGGTCTGGGTAGGATTTGCAGCTCATTGCATTTAAGAGGCCTTTGGAATGAACGATCACAACAAAAAACCAAGTTTCATGTTAGTTCACCTAAACAGGAAAAATCCAAAGATTTAAAGGTAATCTCCACATCAAAAATCATATCCAGGTCCCTCCCTGTGATTACTTTAACCATCACACTGACCTATGCAGACACCTACATGCTAACACAAACATATTTAGGTGAGATAAATTACATTACTCCAGTAGAGAGGGGCTTTTTTTCACAGAAGTTATCTTGAGCACTAAGTGAGGATCACCTACCTACATTAGTTTTACAGGCAGCGAAGAAAGGTGTTCCTGCAAGCAAACCTCATTCTGGCTATTTCTGAACTGCAGGACTTTGTTGCTTCTGGCGCCAAGTGCACATCCTGGCAAATTCTTGATGACATGTCAGGTGGAGACTGAAATATTACTGCTCCCCTGCTCAACACAGAGCTCTCTGCTCCCACGTCCCAAAGACTGCCAGTCAGAGACCTGAAGCAGCAAGCATTCTACAGAGAACATGGAATGAGCTTCTTCTGTGAATGGCTTTTCTAAAGGGTGGATCTTTTTTCAAGTTGACAAAGAGGAAATGTAGGAAGTTAGTCTTCCTTACCTATAACCCTTTGTGAATACTCCCATCCCACCTAAGATGTCTGTTGCAGTGACACAGCTGAGAGATTTTACTCCATTTTTATACAGGCTAAAACCTCTCTTCATACAGCATTTTTCAGCAAAGCTCTTGAATAAGCATGTTATTTTTTTAGACAGCAAATACTATATAGAAATATTGCTCCTGTGTTAATAAAATGTTGTAAGTACAGGCATAAACAAAGTTGTGTATTCAAATGAATCAGAAGTCTCACTTCATATGCAGTGAATTTCTGTCACTTTCGGACTGACTACTATCCAAGACAATATAAATAAAATGGGGATTTCCACAAAAAATCCACCAGACTATGCTCTACTGAAAATACATTTACATTGTGCTTATTAGAAACTTATGCATAACCACGATGTATATTCTTGTAGATACTTTTTTACGGAAACTTTAACCTAAAATATGCTTTCATTATACCGCAAATATTTAAAAGTGTGTTTTGAAAAGATACATAGTACAACAGCCGAGCCTGACCACACTGGAAATATTATAAAAGTTTCACTGTTGAACGGTAACAGAAATACAAGTTCACAGACATTGCACCTACGTGAAATAGTAACTTTTAAGTATGACCAATAAAAGAGCGCAGAACTAGCGAGATTACGTCATTGTTTCCTGCCTGTGAAGAGGAGCTATTTTAGCTAAGTGAAGCTGAGCAAAGAAGAGGAAGTCTAAATCTTCTACAGATTTGGGGCCATGAAAGAAGCATCTCTGAAGAAACTTTGTAGTGCACAAAAGGTGAGTAACAATCCCTTAAAGCTGTGCTAACAAAGTAACTTGGATGTTTATACATGTTGTTAAGAGACTTCTTTGTTCAGAAGCTGAACATGGGAGTTAATTCTACAACTAACGAAAAGATATTTAATTCTTTAATGCACTTTCAAAATAACAGCAGCATTCTATACATAACATTTTAAGAAAAACGATTGCTTTTGTAAAAGCATAGTACCATAAATACTGTTGTTTAGGATTTTAACAAAAATTTTAAAAATATGCAATAAATGAAAACATTGGTAAGTACATTTAACACTAAAAGAAAAACGTTTGTTTTCATGAAACTAAAACCAGGAGAAGATCGTATTGCTTGGTCTCTCTCTGCTTCACTGAAAGTCATGTTCTCCCTGGGGAAATGCAAGCAAATATAAGGGACAAAGTAAAAAGGAGGATTGGGAAGAGAGATACACGCATGGTCCTTTAAATGGAACCACTGCTACCTAACTTGAAGTAAGAATCTGGAGGAAAAAATTTAATTGTGATTTTGCTGTGAAAGTCTTGTTCTCATACACAGCACCTAGCTGGCCTTCCCAATTCACATTAGACATTCAGAATGTCAGCTATCATTACAAAATTAAAAGACTGATAAAACACACAGACAAACAACAGAGGAATCATTCAGAATTAACACAGACAAGCCTTCCAGAAACCAGCGACTCCAGGGGCTCTTCAGCAAGTGCTTTAATCAATACCAGTAAGTAAATGTTCTCATTATGAAAAATGGCAACTAGGGCAAAACCATCCACCCAGAGGCACCCAAAGATCTGCTTGGGCTGACCTGGGAGATTTCAACCTGAACTCCATGCAGACAAGTACCGATGAAAAAGCAAAATATCTCCAATTGTGTATAAATGCAGACAGGTAACTCATGCTTTTTTAAAATCTCAGTATTTCTCACCTATATAAATGCTACATTTTAGGTTCTTAAAAATTAACTGGCATGCATTTAAACTCACAAAGTTGGGAAACGCTGTTTTTTTGACACAAGCAAGTGCCTCCAACAACCAACCAGAAAAAAAAACCCAAACCCAACAAACCCTTTTTGTTACAGCAGGCTCATTATATAAATATATATATCTCAAAACTGTCACAAACTTGAAATAACCAGCAAATAAGGCATGGAACCCCTGGTTTTCCTGAAAGAAGATCACACTAGATTCAGCTTCCTCTCTTCCCATCAACCAACATCAGCCTACTGCTTATTTTGAAAACATGACCTGGCCAGAAACAATTACAGTGACGGCAAGTCCAAAGGAGAGAAGAGCAAAACCAAAACTAAAATCCATGATGTTTCTTAAATTCAAGTGAATCTTCTACCTATCTTATGCATTACTACTCAATTCACCTACTAAATCACTCAGGATGTTGAGCCTGGTAGTCCTGCACTATGTCATACACAATCACTAGCAAGAGAGAAAGAAAAAAACAGAACAAAAGAGAAAATAACCACTTATAATGTGCAATGGCAGGGGGGAGGTGTGTATTAAGCAACATTTGGACAATTTTGTGCAACAGTAGTGAAAGTGGAACAGTGTGCCAGATAATATTTTAGCTATGCTGCTAGCATGTGTGCAAAATTTTTAAGCATATGCCATCTAACTTTCAATAAGGTTTGCTAGCAGTCTTTAATTCTTTTGTTTTTCTTATTTTTAGAGTTCTTCACTCAATGAGGAATTTTAGAGGCATTCATACAGATGCCCTCCAAACCTCTTGTTTGCATTACATGCATAGCTTTTTCCCATACAAAACATAAATTCTATTGTATGTTCTAATGTCCTCATCTGAACAGAAAACACAACTTTTTTTGTTTTGTACAGCTGAAAAAACTACTTTGAAGATAAGGGTTAGATACTTCTATGCATAACTTCTTTATATATCTGTAAACTGGAGAATCGTAAGAAAATTAGATGCCCAAATTTCATATTTCAAGGCAGAAACTAACCTATATAAAGATTTAACAGGTCATATTTAAGTCAGTTACTCTATGGGCACTCTTCTCAAAAGCAACTGGTATTTGCCAGTGTCAAACCAGGATATCAGATTAATAAACACTGGTTCATACCCCTATGCATTCCTATAGCACTGAGAAAGTATTTGGTAACATTACAGAGAAAGCATTAACCAGATGGGCAGTAACAATAAACCTTTCTTTAATGCATTCTCCACTTCTGGAGATAAAACTCACAGGAACTATGCACCCTTCTGCTCTTGAGAACAGCTCTGGTGTCTAACCGATACTGCAGAAGTTCCTTGGCTGTCTGTCACAAGTGGGAAGATCAGACAAACAACTAACTTGTTCCTCCTCCTCCTCCTCTTCACAAAGCTACCACAGGACTGGGTAAAAGGCCAGACAAGAGGAACCCTCCCACATAAAGTCATGAAACTGTGATCACAGGCAGAGCCAGGAAAGTGCTGGGGGTGAGCGTTAACCAAAGCATTCATGCAAACACCAGGTAAGATCTGCCATCCTCACGGGCTCCAGGGATCCTCTCCTTCAGCTCTCATCACCTCAGCCTGCACAGTTTCAGATGTCCCACTCCTATGACCAAGAAGCTGGAAGAAGGAACATAACTGTGCTCTGGGGCAGCTGGCTACCAGCCAGGAACTTCTCCCCCAAATAAATACTGTTCCCATATGGCCTGGCTGGAGACTGTGCTGCTTCCCATCTTTTTACTTTTTTAAACAGGAAGTCTATGAATCTATTCATCTCATTCATATGTTGGGGGGTGGTTCTGATGCTCTGGGATTAAAGACTGTATTAGAAGCTATACAGCTAGTAAAACAGTTTTTTAGTGTCTTTTATGAGCAAGCACCCGTTCTTTTGGGAGTTAAGTAGTTCCTACACACATAAAAGGCAAAGTCAATACTCTTTGCATATCCAAATGTCACTCCATGCCATGCTCACTTGTTTCTATTCGTAACTAGTTTTAGTCAGGAATTTTTTGACAGGGACAACTTGAAGAAACATTTTCTTTAGAAAGCAGCTCTCACAGCTCAAATAGAACTGTTTCAATCTAATATCAGCTACTGACACACAATTGAAGTGTGAATCTTGACTTTTTGATTCCTTATATAAAAAGGCCTCTTAAGTAATTAAAATATTTTATTAAAACACGCTTATAAATACTATTTTCACAAGCATGACAATACATATATTTCCCTCAGAGGATGATAATGTATTTGCAGTCAGAAAAAGCAACAAAGCTAGCACATTTCGGAGCTAAACAATACAGTCCCGTCACTGAACACCATTGTAAAACAATCTTCCTGTTTGTTTTTAAAGATAGATTTTATTTGACTGATAATAACTTCCCATATTTTATCTAATTTTAGGGTATTTATGGAGTGCAACAGCTATTCCTAAGTTCAGTTAAACTATGATGCCTGAAAACCCCCACCCAGAAGAATACAGGATTGCATCGCTGGTCTTCTACAGTTTTGTGTTCACAGTTGGATTGTTGGTGAATGCCACTGCACTATGGGTGTTCAGCTGCACTACCAAGAAGAGAACAACTATAACTGTATATATGATGAATGTCGCATTACTTGACCTATTTTTCATATTTTCCTTGCCTTTTCGGATAATCTACCATGGGACAGAGACGTGGCCTTTTGGAGATACATTCTGTCGGATCATCGGTGCTTTCACTGTGTTTTATCCAGCCATTGCTCTGTGGCTGCTCGCTTTTATCAGCGTAGACAGATTTATGGCTATTGTCCAGCCCAAACACGTCAAAGAACTGAAAAATACAAAAAAAGCTGTGCTGGCTTGCGCTGGAATCTGGATAATGACCCTCTCAACAACGTCCCCATTGCTGTTTTTACGATCTGATCCAGACCAAGCCTCAAATTTTACCACCTGCATGAAAATGCTTGATATCATCCATTTAAAGGAAATAAATTCATTGAACTTTTGTCGCTTAATTTTTTTCTTTTTGATCCCCTTGTTTATCATGATGGGGTGTTACTTAGTCATTATTTACAATTTTATTCACGGCAAGACTTCCAAACTGAAACCTAAGGCCAAGGAGAGATCCATAAGAATTATAGTTACGCTGATTGCTCAGGTACTCATCTGCTTTGTACCCTTCCACATTTGCTTTGCCTTCCTGATGCTGCAAGATGAAAATACACTTTACAATCCCTGGGCAGCCTTTACCACGTTTCTCATGAATCTCAGTACATGCTTGGATGTTATACTGTACTACATCGTTTCCAAACAATTCCAGGCAAGAGTCATCAGTGTAATTCTTTATCGCAATTACCTTCGAAGCGTGCGCAGGAAAAGTTTTCGAACTGGAAGTGTAAGATCGCTCAATAATATGAACAGTGAAATGATATAAAAAGAGAAAAAATGTCAGGGGACTTTTACAATGTAAACAAGTGATTCCTTTTCCAAATTCTACCACTTGGCTGCACAGAAGAATGTTCTATAACCAAAAGTAACAGATGTATTTGTTGCACTGTAAATATGACAGAAGCAGAATAATAATTGCACCTCTTTTTGTTTACTCAACATCTTTTATTGTTTCACCTGAAATGAACTAAAACCTAGCATCAGTGTTAAACTTTCCAATGCTTTTATCACCTCAAAAGACTGTGAATATTGTCAGATGTGAAAGTGACTATTAATACAATAAAGTAGACAACACTGAAGAATTATGATGCACTGTATATATTAATTTTTTATATTTGCATAATCAAGTGCTCTTGAAACTATTGTATATCCCACACTTCTAAAATTAACTTCATTCTCTCAAGATCAATGTCATCATGACTTAATGAGAAGGCATACATAGGTAAAATTTATATTGCACTTAATTAAAAACTACTTTGATGCAGATTTCTTTGTAACTGCCTACCTTCTGCAGTCATAAAAATATCATCAAAGGGTACAGTGGTCAAACTGTTCATTACCTACCTGTGGGTATGATGTGCACATTTATTACACCTTACTTTTGCACAAAGTATCTTTTTAAACATACAAAAATATTAATTTCTTCAGACTCACTAGCAGTCTATGTCCTAGCAACAAACTCTAGGTAACAAACATGATGAGTAACTGCAGTACCTACTCAAGTTTTCAACTCATTTTGAATACTCACATACTACAAAAAAATGTATCTTTATAGTATCAAACACATGCTTTTTGTCCCTTACAAATCAGTCTTTAGATACTTTCAACAGATGCTCTGCAAAAGTAGAAACAAAAAAAAAAGTCTAATATGGTGTTTAATACTAAAAATCTTACTCTAAGAGCTTTTATTATTACCTCAAAGTGTGCAACACATGGAAACTCAAGTCTCTATGATCTCACCTGCCAGAAGCTTAACCACAAAGGGTTGCAAGCTCTATGGTTCTACTGCAGCATACACATCTTTTATTAAGTGCAGAAATCTCAAATATAGGTTATGCAAAACTGAACCACTGAACACCTTTAAAGCTGTAAGAACTGCAGCTGCAAGCACAAAATGAAGTAACAAGCTCTAGCACTCAATTTTTGAAAAACATACAAAATACCAGTGTGAAACGCATATGCATTTTAAAAGTGAACATAAAGCACATGACTTACAGTTCTGTTGCCTTTCTGATTTAGGACAGAAATCAGCACAACCTGATTCTAGTTTTTACAAATTGAATGGACCCAAACAATTTAGACTGAACAAATACAGCAATAATATGTGCACTGCAGGGCATGTTGCAATCATGTTAACAGAGGAAATGGGACTAACAGATTGGAAACTAAACATTATATGGATAAATTCTAAATTAAAACCAAATCATAGCTAAGAAATAAATGTTTGAAATTATAATAGTTGTGCCAAGAACCTTTACACTTCAGTTCAAAAGAGGATTAAATTTAATTTGAAGTGTTACATGAAGAAAGGTTTTTTAAAATAAAATTTTCAGAAAACAATCCTTGAAACTACGTCTAAAATAACCAATTCATTAGAAGGTACTTACAAACCAGAAGGCAAGCTGTTGATGGTGATGCCAAATAAATACTGAGTGATTTCTACAAGGAGAAGATCAAACAAAGCTGAGAGCATCCAAGCGCCCAGTAAAAAAGACTGGAAAGAAAAAGGTTAATTTTAATCAATTCAACAGTTTAAAAATAAGGTTTTAATATACCTCTAAATATAAGAAAATATAAGAAAACCTCCACACTAGTTCAATTAAGACTAATTGAATCTTTAACACAATGTAATTCCAAGTCTACTTGTCTAGATACTGAAGAATGAAGTGTAAGATTGTTTCCAAAATTAAATTCTATAGGCCTGATACCTTACAACTGATACAGCTGCAAACAGTAATTAGAATAATCCACTGACTGCAAGATATTATCAATTTAAATTTAAATTTACGAAAACCAAATTAACTTTAAAACCCTTTAACATATATATCTATACAACATGCTAGAAATAAAACTGCAGTATTCATCTAAGAGTACAAGACTAAACTGTATAGAAAAGTTTCTATTAAAAAAAACCTCTCAAAACTGGAACTTACTGAAAATTTTCTGCTGCCATATCTTCTTTCAAATATTCTAAAGTTGTAAATGAGCAGACTGCTGCAGAATGTGTCTTTCAAATCAAGACATATTGTTCTTCCACATACAAGTCTCCAAATCTGGAAGGTCAATGATCATCATGTTAAGTCTCTCTTCCTTCATGGAAACTCTTTACAGAATTTGTGCTCAGAGGGAATGCAATACTGGAGTCAGACAACAGAAATGCAGCACAGTTAAGGAGGGAAATACAGAGAGTAGAGTATTATGGAGAGTTCAAGAAGTCTCTTTAAAATATTTTCAAGGCAGATGTCTAACTGTTAAAATAAATGAACAATTGAAATGAACTCAAGTACACTTTCATGTCCCTTTATATTTACAAATAAAAATGTAAATCACAACCCTAGCACCTAGTGAATTTAGAATTATAAAAAATATTTTTGAAGCAACCTCTAGATACAAACTAGTACAGTGTAACTGTTCTAAGAAGGTCTAATCAGATCAGCTTGCTCAGGGCCATGTCAAGCTGGGGCTTTAACACCTCTACGGATGGAAACTGTTCCTCTGTTCCATCAGTCTTGCAGTAAAAACCTTTCTCTTTAAATGGAATTTCTAGTATTTCAATTCATGCCCATTGCCTCTTGTCCTTTTGCTGGGCCTGGCTCTGTCTTTTTTGCTCCCTCACATTAGGTATTTACACACACTGGTAAGATCTACCCTAGATCTCTTCTCCAGGCTAAACAACCCCAGTTCTCTCAGCCTCTCCGCATACACCAAATGCGCCAGCCCCTGGTGGCCCTCCACTGGCCTCTCTGCAACACGTCAAGGTCAATTTTGTACTCAGGAGCCCAGCACAAGGGACAGATGTGGTCTCACTGAGACTGAATAGAGATGATCACTATCCAGGCCTCCTTGTGAGGCTCTTCCTAATGCAGCCCAGGATGCTGTTGAGCATCTTAGTCACAATGCTGCATTGCTGGTTCATGTTCAACTTAAGCCTCCACCAGGACCCTCAGGGCCTTTTCTGTAAAGTGATTTCCAGCTGCTCAGCCTACAGCTTGTACTGGTGCATGGTGTTACTTCTCTCGGATGCAGGAATTTGCATTTGCCTTTGCTGAACTAAGGTTCCTATTGACCCTTTTCTCCCCCTCTACATGGCTGCAGAACTAACAGGTGTAACAACCACAAATCCAAGTTTTACATCATCTACAGGCTTGCTGAGAGAATGCCACGTCCTGCTGTCCAAGTTATGAATGAAGACACCAAACAGTACTGGCCCCAATCCACTTCACTCACCATTCTCACTATCTATCCCATGTCAACATGCCCAATTTTAAATCCTAGCCTGAGTACCACCCCTCCTGAAGTTGAGACTGGCAGGGCTACGACCTTGCAGCTGAATATTTCCTGACATGCACTAACTGAAGAGCCCTCACACAGACTATGAAAGGCTTCTAGCCTTACTGCTCTTTGCTTTAATCAGCTTAAAAAATACACAGATATGATATAATGAAGATCTTTTACACACAGCTTCTTCACTGCACTTGAGAGTCCTCTGTATGGAGACAAAGACCTTTTCGTTTTGGACAGCACATATTTTGCCTTCCAAATCAAATGTACTCTTCTTTAACTGTTCACTTTAATTCCTGTGCTCTCTACCAGCTTTAAGAAGTGTTAAAATCCAACATCCAAAATGTTTGTTCTGCCCCTGAAAAAATTCCTTCCATTAAACACATCCTTGCAGGTGAATTTATTCCAAACAAATTTTCTTTTAAGAGTTCTCATTTGAATATTAGCACCAGACAGGAGTTAAACAATGTGCTCTCCCTGATCTCAGAGGTACTCGGTGGTATAGTATATAGCTTACTCCAAAGGCTATGGCAATTAGTGAAACAATCTCATGCAATAAAAAATCCAAACTCACAAATCCCCCAAAGCACCACAATAAAAGTGTTGTAGCTTTTACAGATACTTGCAAGTGTTTATGGTTAAGATACAGTAGAGATGGTTTCTTTGAATAAAACACAGCTACTAATGTTTTTCAGCAGATCAAGCATATGGAAAGAGAGGATTTTTCTAAAGACAAATTGCAAAACAACCAAACAAATCCCAAACGCACATAATTTCCGCTTAAAACTTGAGTAATTTCTCAGACTTTTTCATCCCCCTCCCAAAACACTTGGCTGTAACATTTTTAAAATGCAGACATCATTTATGTATTTTCACTGCACAGCATCAGCAAGACACTTGGAAAATATGAGTAGTGCTCTTGCAGAGTTGTAATTTATTATTACAATAAAGCTCTTGTTCTTGACAAGAAAGATTACAGAAAGTGCAATAGCACAGAGTATCACTAGCGAGGTCTAATAATCTTTTAAAGCTTATAGGCTACAGCTGACATCCTCAAAGACATTATTTTGACTACATACCTTTTGTTTGATGCAATTGTAAAATCTGCGACATCTGATAAACACAGAAGCATTTGCTGACCCTTCTCTAATGAGCAGTAGTTTGCCACTTCCAAAAATTAAAAACATCCCAAAACAAATACCCACAGAACTTATCTAATCACTTTTAAGTGCATTATTTCAGCATTTAGAGCTGATACTACAGGATCCTTAATTAAACTTAAAATAAAAACTTACAAGATACAATACCTAAAAGACAGAGTATCTTCGTTTGAAGCAGGAATAAATAAGAAATTAACCAATTCAGCCCATTACTGAAGAGCATGACAAACTCCCCCATCACCTGAAATGTTCAAATTAGAAGCAGCAGTTCTATTCAACAGGCAAAGTTTAGCTTTCCACAACTAACTACAACAGAAGTTACAGAATGAAAGTTACGGCCTTCATTGTTAAAATAAATCATTTATAATCAGCATGCCTAATCAAAATAGCCCTCTTCAGCCTCAAAAATTAAGCACAATAAGATACTGACATTCATATCAAAATACTTGTATTATTAAATGGGTTAAATCACACTTCATTCAGAGCAAGTTTCCAAATGCCAGTGCCTGAAAGAAAAAATTACAAAAAACGAATAATTTCCCAGACAAGACAAAGAAGTGAAAAGCTATGTTGATTGTTTCAGATCAGTTTTTCTCATGTTTTCCAAAAAGTAGCATACTGGGGTGACATAAAAAAGGGTAAGAACAAGCTGGTCTACAGCAGTTCTTTATCTGTTCTTACAGAACAAAGGGAAAGAACCAGAGGACAAACAGACTGTGGGGAAAAATTGCATAGAAGATCACAGTTTGCAGTCTCTTTTCACACGAAGTGAACAGACTCTTACCTGAAAATCCTCTTTTACAGCTTGTAGGTTATACGCAAAGAACTTCTGATAATGCTGGAAGAGCAGAGTCAATAGAATCGAGATGGCACTTGGGACTAGTAACAAACTCTTTGACAAAGGCGCTTTATCTTAAAGACAAAACAAACAAACAGAGAAACAAACCATTTTAGAGAAAAGTCATTCACATTCAAAAAGTGACATATTTAAACAGGTGACTGGAAGACATAATAGCAGTGAAACCATCTTGACTTTTTAGCTCAACGCCTTCCCAAGTTTTCAAAAACTTGCATATAGATAGGAAGAACACACTAACCAAAGGAAATGTTTAGAGATATTAGTGACAGTTAAATATTAACCAGACATTTTGTTTCCAACAGTGTTTCATGAAATTGTTTGGCTACAATTAAACCTAAACTCTCTGCACCTATAGAGGTCATGTCCTCCTGTGCTGCCCTCCTAAGTCTCAATCGCATTTCAGGAAATAAAATAATCACCCTTTTTTCTAGCAAAATACACATGTACATCTAGTTAAAACAAATACTTCTGTTTCCTTTACATTAGGGATTAAGATTAGCTTTTTCGTAGAGGCTATGAAGCACGAACCACCGGAATAAATGTCCTGAATAAGTTGACTTTCTCTCCACTGCACTTAGATCCACCATTCAAGGAAACATCTAAGTCAATTTACATGATATTCATCTTCCTTCCATTCAATCATTACAATTATTCATAAAGAAATTACTAAAATCAGGACGTTTGTGAAATCAGAACTTCTTTCCCTCTAGGGGCATGACTTTCAGAAAGGACACTCAGAAGAAAGCAAGCAAAGAACAGAGAAATCTGCAATACACATCTCAGATTTACTAAAAACTGCCAAGTAGAATATCCAGCAGGAGTATACCCAGCAATTCACCCTAACCTGCTGGGGCAGATGATGCAATAAAACACAAACTCTTGCCCAACAATTCAAGCCAACACAGAGACTCTGAAATATTATTGATTCTATGACTTGTCTCTTTTTCACACATGTAACCTGAATCACATTCACTTCCTTTCCAAACACTTTAGCTATGGCACAGAATCCATCCATTTTCAGACAACTGTTTTCGCAGGGTATTACAAAATCTGTAGCTCTGTTGTCATTCTTCTTAATATAATAAAAGGAGCAATGAGATTACTCTAAAAGTACTAATGGGGAGTAAAGAGCAGGAGCACAGGAGGAAGAAAACTGCATGAAACAGTGTAATACAATAAACATTTACTACCTGTCCAGATTAAAGTGACTTCCATGAATGATTTTTTTTTCAACACCTGCTGCACACTAGAACAGTCAACTGCTAGAAAAAGCAGATGGTAATAGGCACCAAAGACAAGATTTTAATTACGGCACAATCCCATTGCCATCGAAAATATGGTTCTTGCTACATAGTTTAGTCATGATCCTCATCCAAGTATTAACTGATGACATCAAAAAAGGCTTTGATGGGCACTGTTAGCTGTCCACCACCTTGAAGTCTGCAGTCTTCTGATGTTCACCATGTGAAGAAAACATCTCTTTGTGGATTATAATGAAAACTTGTACTTAAAACCCTTAATTGAGTCCACACCCATATCTTTTGAGTTCATTATTTAAACATGTAGTTTCCATTTAAACAAGTATGGCCTTAAAGAACTATCCTTTTAGAGAAATTAGGCAATGACTTGGATTGACACAGGTTGATGTTACTCTGCTGAATATAAACTCTACTTTAATGATTGTATGAGACACCTGGGCAGAAAGTCTGGCTGATTCTTTTTTTTTAATGCAAGAAAACTGTCCACCTTTCAATCTAGTATCTTTCTTTGGGGTTTTTTTTTTGCTCTCCAAAAATAAAGTCTCTATTCTTTAGACATCCATTTTTCAAATTATTCATTCTTCTGATTCAGTTGGGCTTTTCAAAGCCATCTGAGACCATCAGAGTACTGTAGAACACTGCGGGGGAAAAAGAAGCTAGAGCTTCCTGAAAGCTACTATGCAGACAATGCACACACATGTTCATTTGGAACTTCAAGCAATACTCCCTCAGTTAACTTAGTTAAATTAACATTTCTTAATGTGAAAAGGTCAATTTTTTAATCAGGATACAGATTTTTGATACTTGAAAGTACAGCCTAGTTCAGCAGAATTGTAATAGTCACAACAGTAAACATTCCTGAAACAAAGTTTGATAAAATTGTTATCTTACTATCAAATGCATTTATTTTATTTCATGAATTTAAAGAAATTTTCACAAAAACTCATTAAACCTGTAATACTTTTTACATAAGGATCACATTGCCACAAAAAAAAATGACAACAAAATCTCTAGATATCCCACTGTGAATATGTTTTTCTATACAGGTTTAATATGTAGATTTTACTGTATCTTTTATCATTAGACCATTTTTACATTACAGGTAATATACACTTGAAATACTATATCCTATCAAATTAATTCCTAATCTGAATGCATTCAAAAATAACCAACCAACAGAACTTTATCTGTTTTCTCCGAAAGTGTGAACACACATTTTAATTAAGAGACTCCTTTTAGCTTTCAGCTTAGACACTTTAAACCTTGATATAGAGGAAAAGTACTTCTTATTAGGCATGTCATCAAGTGAAAAACCACAGAAGCAACTAACCTATGAATCTGACAGTCACCCACAGGGTGACTCATGTGAGTAACAGAAACTTCTACTCTCCAGCTTCTCATAATGTCATCATGGTTGAGAAGTTTATTCTTGTCTGCTGAACTTGAAATATATAATAATGCATCCTCTGAAAATCTTTTTCCAAGTGTTTCACTGCACAGTGTAGCAGTTTGCTCAACAGCATATAGATCCTTCTCAAGGACCGCTGTGCGGTTCCAGGGAAGAAGCAACCTTCCCACTGTTGTGGAATGTCTCAACCATGTCAGACCAAAAAAGACTAACAATCCCAGATTTTGCACAATCGGGCATTCTGACATCCAAGTCAAATTCCTTACTTACAATGCAAAGGTAAAATTTAGAAAGCAAAATTCTAATCCAATGAATGTGCAAAGCATGTGTGAGGCGGAAACACGTACCACCAACCTACCAGGGCACCAATCTGCTGGCAGCACCAATGCAAGTGTGCACAAGAAGGAGAAAACACAGTGTCTTTATACCACATACAGAAAGAAGAATGAAAGGATAAACATTCATTTTGACCCTGAAAGTTAAAATATATCAAATACTGTTTCCAACGGTCTTGGAATAAATTTGCAATCCCAAAGGACTCCTTAAGTGGCATTTGTTTCAAACAACAGGCAGTAGTAGTACTGGTGCTGCAACACATCTGCTGAGTGTCCACGTAAGTACACAGAGAAATTTTGTTAATAACCTTCAGATTATGCCCACACTATGATGAAGAGCAAGGAATTAGCTTCCACTACAGATCTTTGCTTCTTCCTGGTGCAGTGGAGAAGTTTCCCCCCAAAAGTGCCCTCACAATCTCATGGGCAAGTGCCCCAACTTTCATGCTACCAACTGTGCAATGTGAAGCTGATCCTAAAATGTGACATAAATGAGAAAACCACTTCTAAGTCTCAACATTCCACCCTTGCACATATTACAAAGCCCACAGATCCTCTTCCACAACTTAGTGTTCTTCTGGCTGACAGTACCACTTTTAAAATACAGAGTGTGAAGGATACAAGTGTCCATCTGTCACAAACAGAGGGGGAGGTTTATGGCACAACTGCTTGAATTGCTGCTTCAGAAGCCACCGCAGCACTAATGCCAAGAATGAGAAAGCAACAGCAACAGCCACAATTTTTGAAATTATTTCCTGTCTCTGCCTGTTCACTACTCACAGGTGAAGAGACAGCAGACAGGCATACCAAATAGGCTGCCAGATCAAGCTACTGTTGCAGAAGAGCTCTTGTGGGAACAACTTCACCCCCTGGACTGCTATTCCAGGCTGGAGACTCAAATGTTGACTTGGGAGAGGATCTCATTGCCAGTTGATGTGAAGTGATGAGCCAGCTGATGAGAAGTGGCTGCAAAAGCTCAAATTAGCTCAGGGCAATTTCTGTGGGGATCCCTACTGAGCTTACACCACAGCTGCAGACAAAATATGCTATGTAACAGCTCTTTTTTTCCACTATCATCTGCAACTTTCCCAAACCCAGCTGCTATAAGGCAGGCACATCACTTTCAAACAGACAATTGACTGCTGGGGGCTACCATAATGGCACGAAATACCCACAAACCATTTTTTAAATGCTGATACACAAGATCTGTGAGTCTTTTAGATCATAACTGATACACATCTGAATGCATAGTACTTCCCAAATGCACTTGTGGAATCTGCATTTTGGGTGGCTGTTTTTCCTGCATTAAACCATCATGCAGATATTAATCTATTGTATTCAAAGACCTGTCCAAGACACCGCAGCAGGCTCACCAACCAGCAGTGATGTTTGCAAGTGTTCCTGTGTCACTGCAGGAACAGTTTTTCACCAAATGCTTCTAAACTTAGTTTTAAGTAAGTCAATAAAGAAACCTGTGATCATCCTTTAAATCTATTTTTTAAAGGCACAGGTAAGACTGTAATCAAACCACTTACCTATACATTTACTGTTTAGAAAACTGCTAGGTATAGCCTAGGTGACAAACTATTTTTAAAAAAAGGAGATACAAGAAGAAAAAGAAAAAAAAAAAGTTGTTTCTAAAAGCAACACCTGAAATAGAAACTGAATCAGGTTGAAAGTAACAGAAATATTCACCCCATTGAGCAGACTTTTCTTCCTTCCAACCAGAGAGCCACATTACCACACCACTTTTAGTATACACTGCAAGACCATGTGGAGATCCCCACACAAGCTTGAAATGAAATGAGCTAGCTCTGCAGAAGCAGAATAGCCACAGTTCTGTGGCCTTCAGTGTTATGCGGCTCCCAGGACTCAAGCTAACCAGGTTGCACTGTGGCATGCTGATGTACAAGCTAATTTGCTTTCCCATATAGTACTGTACTGCATTTTGTTATGCAGGAAAGTCTTATGTATTCAATACATGCTTCATTTTTCCTTCAGTCATACCACAGAGCATCAATTTACATAGCTTTATTATTTTCCTGATGCCTCTGCACAACATAGTTCAGTCCTGCCAGTTATGCAAGCAGAGGAGCACAGAGATCCCTTCTTGCCTTAGGGATTTTTAACAAATTGCTAGCACTGCACTACAAGGTTCACAGAGAGGTAAAAGCCTAAGCTGCACCAGGGAGTTCAAAGGATTCTACTCCCCACTACTACAAGAAGTAGCTTGTGTGCAGTAGTCAAAGTAGTCAAATATTTTCCAGATGTAACAAGTGTATATGCTTTAAAACATGGATTCAAATTTTATTTTAATAAAGACTAACTCTTAACAAGCTTTCCTACTTCACTCCTATGCAGTACATAAACTGCACGAAGAATACTGGGAGGGGATATTACAAAGTCTGCAGAAAGGTTTGGTGTTGGTCTAACTGGTTTAATCTGTTGGTAAGGCCTTTGTGTCTTACAATGGAAAGCCTTCTCGTGATCATGCTTCGCTCCTGGGATGCAGCCTCTTGGCAAACTAAGCAGCACTACAGCAAAGCAAACAGCCAAGCCATTCACACACTCATGCAAGCCTTTGCAGAACTGCTGAAGTGTTTCAGCAGTATCGTTCATAGGATCAGAGCCGCCAGCAGACTGCAACACAAGCAACTAGCCTGGGTCTGGCACCACAGCCCACCTCTCAAGCAGCCCTAAAGCCAGGTGCTGGCAGGATGTCCCCTGAACACACTGCAATGCTCTTTGACAAGTCAGCTCAACTAGGTTAGTGTTCTGATAAGCCATTGTATGTGTTTGTGCTGTGTCTCCTACTAGTACCCAGATCATAGCAGCTCCTCCAATATTCTAGATAACAGAAACGGTTTCCACAGCAAGGGCAAACTGTCTCTGTCCTTTTAAAAGGTGGTGTTCTTTGTTTCCTGGCTTCCCTATCTCATAGTTGTACCACGTACCAGGTATGTTTATTTTTATTTATATCTCTTTGTCCAAGCATTATAGATGTTAATCAGTCTCTCAGAGATGGCACAGCAGGCTGCAGGAGCCTTCAGTGTGAGCTAGCACGATCATTCTTACTGCTGCTGAACCACATGTCCACTTATTTTATCCAGGGTCACTGATACAGGTCCCATTATCCACCGACACTGCCTTCTGCCAGAGGTTACAGCTCCCAAGCCCCAGGGGCAGAACAGACACGTATAGTTCCCTGGTGCCACACCAGGCACTGATTCATTAACTACCTGAACCATCAGATTCTGTGCATCAGTGATGGAATCCCACACACCTGCTGCTACTGCAGCAACTTCTGATACACAGACAGAAACAAAAGTCTGAGGACATGGGGACACCTTAACTGCTGTAGTTGTGCCTTAGGTGAGCATATGTCACTGCCACCTAAATCCACGCCTCTACTGGAGTTTGTCAGTGCACCTGTACCAGCCAAGTCTTATTGTAAAAACCCACTTTAGGTCAACTGGTGAGTTCAATAAGAACGTATGTTGTATCTGTTTCTGAGAAGGAAAAAAAAAGTATAACATTTGGTATGAAGCTGTGTCAGGGAAGGTTTAGGTTAGAGAGGTTCTTTACCCAGAGAGTGATCAGGCACTGGAACAGGCTCCCCAGGGCAGTGGTCACAGCATCAGCCTGCCAGACTTCAAGAAGCGTTTTGACAATGTTCTCAGGCACATGGTGTGATTCTTGGGCTGTCCTGTGCAGGGGCAGAAGCTGGACTTGATAATCCTCATGGGTCTTTTCCAGATCAGGACAGCCTGTGATTCCACTATTTTCTTTTTGCAGAAAGACATATTGTCTATGTTTTTTCCCTAGCACAAAAAAGTTTCTTATGACAACCATTTCCCACTCATCCTTCTGACTGACCTGTCCTGGAAAAACTTGTAAATACTGACTGTCCCTTTCCACCCATCCAGTCAAACAAGGATACCTTTCCCCCTACATTCTTTGTCATACAATTATACACAGATATGTGCCATTGAAAAGTTCCTCTACAATAGCTATTGGGGGGCACAGGGAGGGATGAAAAATCAGGAGATGTGAATCAAGGTACAGTATTAGATTATACAGATTATTCAGGCCCATCTGAAGAAACACTCTTCCCTTCTTTGGATTCCTCATAGAAAATACAGCTACAACTAGCATCCCTTCTTAAACGCCAGAATTATTCCCCCCTAGTCAGAGGGTGCTTCCACACCCAAACTTGGATTTTACAGAATCAATTAAGTTGGAAAAGACCTCTGAGACCATCAAGTCCAACCTGTGACCAAACACCATCTTGTCAACTAGACCATGGCTCTGAGTGCCACATCCAGTCTTTCCTTAAACCCCTCCAGGGATGGTGGTAACCCCACCTTCCTGGGCAGCCCATTCCGATGTCTAATTACCCCTTCTGTGAAGAAATTCCTCCCAATGTCCAACCTGAACCTCCCCTGGTGCAGCTTGAGGCTAAGTCCTCTTGTCTTGTCCTGTTGCTGGTTGCCTGCGAGAAGAGGCTGACCCCCACTTTGCTTCCTTTCAGGTACTTGTAAAGAGTGATCAGATCACCCCTCAACCTCCTTCTCTCCAGGCTAAACAACCCCAGCTCCCTCAGCTGCTCATAGGACGTGCATTCCAGATGTTTCATCAGCTCCACTGCCCTTCTCTGGACATGCTATAGCACCCCAATGTCCTTGCTAAATTGAGAGTCACAGAACTGGACACAGTACCCACTGTACCACACAGTATCACTGGTGTGGCCTCAACAGTGCCAAGTGACAATCACTGCCCTGGTCCTGCTGGCCACACTATTGCTGATACAGGCCAGGGTGCCATCGGCCTTCTTAGCCACCTGGGCACACTGTTGACTCATGTTCAGCTGGCTGTCAACCAGCACCAGGCCGTTTTCCTCCGGGCAGTTTTCCAGCCACTCTTCTCCAGATCTGTAGTGCTGCCTGGGGCGGTTGTGACCCAAGCGCAAGACCCGGCACTTGACCTCTCTGAATCTCATACTGTTGGGTCTCGGACCATTAACCCAGCCTGTTCAGATATCTCTGCAGAGCCTTCCTGCCGTCCAGCAGACACACACTCCCACCCACTTTGTATGGAGCACGCAGTTAGTCAGCAAAGCTTTAACTTATCATTTGTCCTCGCCTGCTCTTAGGACTGTAGTGCCCAAGTCCACACCGCAGCCAGGTCAGTTCCTCACTGCTGCTTCCAGACGCTGCAGGTTCTGTGTCCTGCAAACAAGCTCAGAGCCAACCCCCCATACCTGTGAAGTCAGTTCAGGTAGCACTAGGGCATGAAATTATTTACATGTGCTGCATGTAAAAAAATAAAGCTACACAGAGCTGGAGGCACGTTAGTTCCTACGTTCGCCTTATCAATAAACTGTCTTTAAAAAATAATTTTCATTTCACATCAAGAAAAGAGGGTTTTTTGCTTTTTCTGATACGTATCTAGGCATGGCGGTCTATATCGATGTATGCAGATACATATATACACAGAGACACACACGGACATGCAGACACACACGCACATACAGACACATACACACAGGCAGACACATACACACAGACACATACACAGACACACCCGCAGCTCCTCCCGCCGTCACGTAGTTTAAAAGTCCAGCCAAGAGGGGACCGAAGCCAGCGGCTCCCCCGGGGCCGGCGGCGGCAGCGCCGCCCGGGCTCCCACCCCTGGCCGCCGCCCTCCCCGGACCGCGGCGG
>VWZT01002683.1:295009-325718 GCA_013397055.1 Pachycephala philippinensis
GGTGGCGGGGCGCGGGCGGCGCTTCAGTGTGCGTGTGTTATCTGTAATTACTCGGATCTTTATAAATGGGAAGAACTTCTTTCCACTGAGGGTGGCAGAGTGCTGGGGCAGGCTGCCCAGGGAGGGCGTGGGGTCTCCCCCTCTGGACACATTCAAAACTCACCTGGACACATTCCTGTGTCACCTGCTCCGGGTGACCTTGCCTTGGCAGGGGGGTTGGACCAAATGATCTCCAGAAGCCTCTTCCAGCCCTAACTGTTCTGTGATTTCGTGATTCAGCACGATTTAAATTTTTAATTTGTAGGTGCCTCGAGGAAGCCTGACTCCTGACACTTGGGAAAACTCTGGCCCTCGAGGCTCACCCTAATTTGGGAGTCTAGCAGGTAAAAGTCTCATTAGGAGCCGTGGGTAAGCTGTCATTACAGCTAACGGAGACAGAGTCAATACAGACAGCGGAGTCTGCAGAGCTTTTCGGGTGCTCAAATGAAGGTGCCTGCTTTAGGATCGAATTAATTGCTCCCTAGGCTCCACCTAGGGACCGCATTGAACAGATACCACGAGCTCTAATGGCACATCAGACACCAGCTCTCTACCAGCATGGTCGGCACCCTGTATGAGGTGAGCCAAATTCCCGATTTCATAAGAGATGTGGTATGATAAGGCTGAAATTATTAGGGCACCAAATTTAACTGACATTTTCAAGTCCTTGCAGAAATCAGACTTTACTGAAATAAGTAATGCTAGGCATTTAAAAAGGTGACTGTGCTCTGCAGCACAAGGTGAGTGCGCTTTGTGTTTGTGTGGCGATGGAACTGTGGGCCTCAAAGTCACACTCAGCTTACTGCAGTACAAGACTGAAAGCATGCCACTCTGGGACTGGAAAATGTGACTTGTCATCTAGGTAACAATTTTTAAGTAGGCAACCAATAGCAAAAACTTTTTAGGTAAATCATATTTCTTATATTCCATATTTTTAATACACCATAAAAATGCGTTTTAATATTTGCATTCAAATGCAGCTTTTAACTAGCACTCAGAAATGCTGAGTTCCTGAATCTTTGTAAATATAATCTTTTAAACACTGCCAAGGGGACATAAAAAGACCTTATGCTTTGGTCCACAAAGACTTCAGCTAAGTTCAGCATATCAGCATCTATTTTTAAAATGGCCAATTTCCAGCACTAACTTCAGAATTCTGTTGCTCGCTTGTCCTCTCCGTACAAGGCCTGCATCAGGCAGGTAGGATTGGGATTCACAATCCGCTCACAGAGCAGGAGGTATGTCTAAACCAGCCAGGAGGGAGAGACAAAGGGATAGCACATTGGAAATCCTGTTTTATCCCAAGCTGAGATTCTTTCCTCTGAGAAGGATCTAAATTGGATTCACAGCATGAAACCCACTGTGTACTTTGTGTCTTTGGCTATAGACAACCAGCTGGATGAAATTACTTGCTACAGAAATTTTCCTTCTTTCTTTCAAATGCAAATGCTCTGGCTGCTGTATGTTACATATGCAAACTCTGTCTTGCCAGTGCACTGCTGAATGCCTCTAACCACAGAAGTGACAGGGAGCCCTCATTTCTAAGGAAAGCGAAGGTAAATAAGGAGGTGCAAAGCCTGCAAATCTTGTAATAGTTCCAGTGTGAAACCTCTTTGGGAAAAGCTTGGGTGCCTCCTGAA
This sequence comes from Pachycephala philippinensis, assembly GCA_013397055.1. Taxonomy (NCBI): domain Eukaryota; kingdom Metazoa; phylum Chordata; class Aves; order Passeriformes; genus Pachycephala; species Pachycephala philippinensis. Next base: position 296,689 of record VWZT01002683.1, read on the forward strand.
GCTTTAGGGATGTAATGAGGTACTTATGGTTTAATTAATTACCATTTTGAACTTTTTTGACTAACCTCCACTTAAAATAATTAAGCCTTTTTGTGGATCTGGCTTTACTGTAGGTGAGGATAAAACCTGAAAACTTTTCCAGTATTGCCTGTGTAATAGGCTTAGGAATGTTGTTTCAGTGCTGAAGGTAAAGATTGCTGTTATTTCTTTTCACAGTCTCACAGAACCGAGTGACATAACAATCATTAATTTAGAAGTTTATAGTCCTAAGAGCCAAGACCTGGAGTTTCTCTGTTTTATAGGCTCTGTTTTGAAGATTTCCCTAGATTGATGTCCTGCAAGGTAATCATATTAGAGGGATTCTCCTCTGCAACGTCAGGCACTGGAATTGGATTCAAGTCATAATCACTGAACATACTGGAGACTTAGGCATGTATTCCACTGAATGAGTATGCATTTGGGCAAATATTTAAGAGCCATTTTGAAAGCAGCTCTGTGGACTTGTTATCACTGACAGATACAGCAAAGCTGAATGAGTAGCAATGAGGAGCTGGCAAGCTTCTCCCAACAGCAAACCAAACACTTGCAGATTTGTCGATACTGCTGGAATACAGGGAGTTGGCTCTCAATCTATTTGCTGCTATCTTATTAATGTCTACAAATATATTACAGAGTCTGTGAAACACCTGATGATATCCCTTGTTTTAAAAAAAAAGGAAATTATTAAGTCAGTATTTCTGGGATTACATCATATGAGATCCACTATGTGTTTTTGAGAAAACTGCACACCCCTTGTTAATAATTATAGTTTCACATACTGATTGAACAGTAGAGGAAATGTCATTTTTGCCCTCAGGTACAGTGCCAAGCAGAGACGTATTTTTATCACAACACCGTTGCTTTCAACTGGTAGCGTGTCATAAGAATTAAGCAAATTATTTGCATTGTTTAAGTGTACAGTGTTGACTACTTTGGAGTTAAATGAAATCATCAGTCTTCATGCTTGCCTTGGAACATATCCCAGAATAGGAAGGCTAGCACTTATCTACTAATCTACTCAGAACAAGCTTAGAAGGCTTTGACACTGCTCAAATGTCAGCTTGAATATCTCCCATTTGTTTATTACATCTAGTTAGTGGGGTCAATTTGGTATGGTCAAAATAAAGTCATTTAAATTTCATGCTCAAAAGAAAATCCCAGGAGACTGGAATTTAGATTTCTAACTATTTTCTAACATGATTAGGTTGCTTTCTTCTCTGAATTCATGATGTTTCTGAAGCAACTCTTAATTACTAATTAATCTCCAACAGTCAGATGTTCCCCTGGCATATAGAATGAAGGATAGCTGCAGAGTAAAACAGGATGGAAATGTAACACCTCGCTCAGGAATTTTCTGACTAAACTCAGTGCAGGTTAATGATTCTGCAGGTTAATTGCAAGTGGTCTATGTCTCTTTGACGTCTAGGGTTTCCATGGCATTCATAGTAGCACCTGCAGTTATTACAATTACCTGAAATATTAACAGATACCTAAAGGGAGGTTAATGCTAAACATAATGATTTCAGTAACTTCTCCCTAGAATTTCTTCTAACCCTTGTGTTCATTTACAGAAGATGTTAAGGAAAAGAGCTGTGCAACACAGGTGCCCTGCAGAGGAGAGTTCAGCAGTAGTGCAGCTTGCTGATAGCAGCTTGCATGGGAACAGCAGGAAGGACAGAAGGCAGAGACTCACTGGGCTGAAATCACACTGATTTGACCTGTACCTTTCAAAAATTAGTGAATTAATCTCAGTCCTTCGGAAGTGAACAAAACTTTATACTGCAGCAGACCTGCTGTCCTCTTAAACTGTAGTGTGATCTTTTTATTTCATAGGTTTGGAGTTTTTTACTGTTGCTAGAAGATACAGAACATTTTCTAGCTTAGTTCTTTCCATATAGAGTTGGTAGGCTTACAGTTAATGAGGAGCAATGGAGTGGCTGAAGGAATATTGGGCTTTGTCAGTTATTTTTGCAATCGATTTTGCAACACACTACTATAAAAAATTTAGAATGCTCAAATATATTCTATTAGTTATCGTTCTAACGAGATTTTTTGTAAAATTTAAAACGCCATGTTAAACCTGATCTGCATATCAATGTCTAGTAACATGAATGTGGGCAATTGTTGCTTCAATAACTCAAATATACCACTGACTTTTTTTTCAGCAGGATCCCCTGAATGGCCTGCAATGACAGTGCACTACCAGTTTAAGGTACTGGTTTATCTGGAGCTGAGCTACATACACTTTTACACTGCAAGTCTTAACCATCACTTCCCTTTTAACCATTGATCCCGTGATCCTAAGCATTGGCACCACGTGCACGCAGGTGTTGGCATCTCTGTGTTCAAGGTGCATCACCAAGCACTTGATCAGCAGCTTGGTCTCTAAGTACTTATAAAAGACTGCCTTAAAGGTAGTGTCACATTTATTTTCAATAAATTTATTTCCCTGTCACATTTATTTTCAATAAATTTAATTCAATGAAGGTTGAGATCCTGTGAAAAACAGGAACATATGGTAGGCATAACCAGGAACCAGATCCTAATACAAACATATTGGGAAAGCAAGGTTAAGATAGAATATTGAAAACTCAGATTAAAATCAACAATTAAGAAGCAGAAGAATCAATCTGCCTATGTTCATGTTTTATTTTACTTAGATGAGACTTCTTGTGAAAATTAAAAATACACTGGTCCAGCTGCCCTTGGTTGAGCAGCTGTCACTGCATTTTAGGTCATTCATTTGAAGGCCATTAATTTACTGCAAGGTAAATTGTGAAACATAGTAAACATTAACAAAATGATAATGTTTAAGCATAGTGCTCAGAAGACCCAATTAAGGAATTCATTAGGAGGGCAAATAATTACGTATAGCATTGCATAACACAATGTACTTTGCATATCTGTGTTCTCTAATGCATACAAGAGATCAAGCACAACTCATCTATTTCAGACTGAATTTATGTCAAAGAGTACCTTTGAGATCTGGAGCATATGCTAAATTACCCAAGATAACTATCAGTGATAGCAAAAACACTTGAGCCTTTAAGATGCAGAAAATTATTTGCATTGTTCCACACAGGTACAACTGTGCTGGAATTGCCTGTTCTGAAAATTAGATATTAGAAGATATTTATAGGGATATTTAGAGGCCTTCCTTCATCCTGATACCTACCCATATTTCTCAGACATCCTCATGCTCTTGCTTCACATCCATATTGTAATGCTATCTGTGTATCTCCACACAATGCAAAGATTATTAATCACCTGTGTTTACACTTGGAGGCAAATCTGTGTTTAAGGGAATACCTGATGAGCCACATCATGATGTTATCAGGCCTGTAGCATAACACTGCTAAGAGATTTAAAAAAACCAATAAAGCTTTAAGCAGTTCTCATTATCTCATTTGTATTTGAGTTAAATTTGAACATGAAGGAATAGTTTTGTCTTTTTTTCACCTAATTACCCAAATCAGAAGTTTGTGTTCATATAATTTTATTGAAATACAATGATCTCTCAGAAGAACTTGCAAAAAATTAAAGGATGTTCATGCCAGAAATGTACTTGCACAATATTTGCAATAGAAATATATCTACCTATGGGAATTAAGCATTCCCAGGTTTTCTTTTCTCCTCTGTAAATGCTAGTAATGGTAAAGTCAGGTGTGAAAAAGCTTTAGCATACAAAACTGTGAAATTTTGCCCAGCTGTGTCCTTTAAACTGTCATCAGAAAACCAAACTGCTTTTCATTATCAGAAAGAAGAACTGTAAAAACAATCAGTATATTGATAAATAATGTTTAAGTACAGTGGGACTATGAAAACCACAAAAAATATGGTTTTTTACAATTATTCTTGATTCTATGCTATACTCTTTCCAGCATGGGCCATTATTTTTCCAGCATTGTTTGCTGCGACAGGCATTGTAATGCTAGGTAGATTTCTAAAACTGAAGATTTCAGATATATTTCAGAGACTGAAATATAAAACATGTTAAATACAAAAGTTGGCATTCTTACTGTTCTTTTAGCTGCCTTCTCTACACATAGGAAGTATTTCTTGTTTAACTTGCTGAACACAATTTGATATACTTAAGATACTTTTAAAATACCTAGAGCACTTTATAAATTGGGGTACTACAAAAATTTGTGTTTGTGGGGCTAGTTGTAGTAGAAATCACCAAGAGTGGCAAATAAATCTTTCCTGGCAGGATGACTCACTCAGCTGCCATTTTTGGGCTCTTCCTCACCTCACCCAGAAGGTGGGACGGTGTCACTCTCCGGTCAGCTGGCACAACAGTGAGAGCAGTTTGCCACTGAGCTCCCAGGACAGACTTGACCGGGGTGTTAAACCAGAGAAACAAGCACCGACATTTTGTGTCACCACAATTTTCAAAGTAAACCCCAAAATGCCGGGGTGATGAAGCTTCCAGGGGATCTTTCCACATGGCCTTCAGCCTGGACAGACCGGCCTGGGCTGCAAGCCTCCCTGCTCTTGGGTGGCTTGGTGGCTCCTCTGAAGCAAATGCAGCTGCACTGAGGAAAAATGAGACAGCAGTTGGGAATTCATTGCAAGAGGAGGAGCTGGAAGGCCCTATTTGGAGAGGTGTGTAAAACACACCATTAACCTTTTCTATTTTACACATGCTGGAGCTCTTGCCACACAGACTCCTCTGGGAACACAGGCAACCAGCCATGCTGGGCAGCTGAAGCCCAGAGACGTCCTACTGGCTCATATATTGATCTGGCAGTTGTGCTAAAGGTTATGTAGAGGCCATTTTTTGGCCCTTAAGAAATAGTTATGAAATACTAAATCTGCTCATACTAAAATTCAAGTGTATTGCTTTGTCCCTACTGTAAGTTAGCAAACTTTTCAAGTGGGAGAAAAATAAACCAGCAAAGTCAACACACTCCTTTATATGTACCAGACATGTATTCACTGCAGCATTTGTTCCTTAAGTATGTTTTTGTTCTCTGAGTATTTATACTAGTAACTATGTGTTTTCAACACAAGTCAAGTTACACAGGTGACAAGAAAGCGTTAGTACACATACTTCATGAGTACTGGACAGGACACTGCAGTTGATTAATTTTGTATGTGAATGTATATTGTAAAGAAAGTTTTCTCAGCCATTCTCCTGTGGTTTTGATTCCAGATTTCACTGCAGTTAGTCCTTCCACAACTGCATGGTTGAAGTCTCATAAAAAATTATTTGAACATATTGTGCAGTCAATATGAGTAAGAACTGATATGTTTGTGTATACAGGAGAAGCAGCTCATAAGCTGAATTCAGCATCAATGATTTTGCTGGTGACATGTACATTTGGGGGCAAAAATTGAGTATTTGTATCATAGGCTGCCTCATACTAACCCCAGAAATGTTGCTTGCTTGTAAGTAAACTGCTTTCTTCTGAAGGTTGTTGTGTAGATAGACACCATGCCCAGGAAAAGCACCTATTTGGAGCTTAAGTATCTGCATTTGATGCAACACTTGAGATGTGTCAGTACATTATGCTGTAAAACAGGAAAGAAAAAAAAAATGCAACAAAAAAAGAGCATGTCAGCCCCAGGTGATTTACGGCCTGATTCACAGTGCCCTGAATTCATCAGCCAGAAGCCTGCTGTGTTTTCAGCAGACTTTGGCTCAGATGGGTGCACTTTAAACTTCCAAACCGCAGACAGCGCAGCAGCAAGCTGGGGCAGATGGAAAGTGGCCGTCACAGCCGGGATGATTCAGGGAGCAGATGGCCCTGCCGCGCTCCGGCTTTGTTTTGAGAGGGGAGCGGGAGGATGCAGAGCTGACATCGAGTGGGAGGCCGCCTTTGCTCTACATGCAGGGCGATGGCATGAATGGAGATACTAAGGCGAGAACAAAAAGAGAGAGGAAGGGAGTGGTCCGAGGGGAAGGCCGGGTGGAATGTGCGGAATTAGCACAGGGTGGAGCAAGAGACGGGAGAAAAAAACAGAGGCACACTTGGGGTTATGCAATTTGGCAGGTCTTAACCCCTGACACAGGCGGAGGAGGAATCCATAAAAAGCTCTGAGGAGGAGAAGTGGTAAGGGGGATTGACAAGAAAGGTAACACCAATAGGATGGGAGCCCAGGTGGTCTGTGCAGGGTGGCATGATGACTTTAAAAAAAAAAAAAAGAGAAAGAAAAGATGAAAAAGAAAATGAGATAAAGGAAAACACTAAAAGAAGCATCGCTGAGTTATCCTGAAGAATTCTGGTTGCTTTGTATGTGGTATCCACTGAGTCTCTTTTTTTTTCTGTGAGTTCATGCAACAAAAGGGTTTTCTGAGCTGCACTGTCTAACTAGGGTGTTCTGTATTCTGAGTAACTTCATGTTCCACACGAGGTACAAAAGAAGTGCAGAAAGTGTCTTTCCTGTGTAAAATGCAAATGTTACAGGACCTTCTGACTGTGGGTGTAGGCAACACACAGCAAAACCCTTTAATAATGTGCAGGTAGGTAACTTTTCTTGGAGAGTACTTGCCAATAAATGTTTCATGTACGTGCACACACAGAATCACAATACACACAATCCATAATCTGCAAGCTGAGCTAAGGAGGTGCTGGGAGGCTGCTAAAGAGATCAGGGTACTGCTCCAGCAAAAAACCCCACGGTTTAAAAAGTAATTTTGTCTGCTATTGGTACTTCTATCATAGAAGGCACTTAATGAAAATCTGGGCTGATCAGTTACTATCTCATAGTAATGGCTAAAAAGCCCTATCAGCAGCTTCAGCCTATGAGAATGAGCCCTTCCCTGACACATGCAGAAAATGGGAAGAGATTTGATTGTGCTGTGCTAGAAAAAAATCCTAATATTATTTAAAACTCAATTGTATAGACTTTGAACTGAAATTTGATGACTCACTGGTGTTTGGGTGATTATTACAAGCACTCTTACGGAAGTTTCAAAGTTCTTTGCAAGTAGGAGGCTAATACTTTCTAAATCCAGGGAGCATGAAACTTGGCTTCTCCCTTCTCTGAAAGAAGCTGAAGGAAGAAAATCAGTAAGTGGATCACTTAATTCAAGTGACATTGTGCAACCAGCTATGGTAAGAATGTAGGGTGGGGCCTGAGAAACACTGTTGACGTGGAAAATTAGAAAAGGTGTGTGTCTTTCATCACGTATTAAATTTCTTCATTTTGTCATGCTGATATAGTAACAACAAAGATGATCTTCTCAGACATAGCCATAATTAACAAGACATTGGCCTGGATTCAAGATAAGAATGTTTTAGACTTTGAGAACAGTACTGAGATCCAAAGGGGTAGTAGATTAGTCATTGCTGAATTAAGAACTTCAAGAATTTAATTAGAGTGTGAAAAAAAAATCATATAGACTTTCACAGTGGGCAGAGATAAAGGCAGAGTATTTTCTCTTTCCTAGGTTGTCATGTCTAGGAGGTAAGCTGAATTCATGAGAAAAAAACCAGACAACATTGTCAAAATCCGGGTGCTGATACTGTCTTGGTTAGACTGCAGCAATTATGGTCCCTCTGTCAGCACCCCGCCTGGCTTTCCCACAGATCTGAGGAATGAAGGAGATTTGAATAGATTTACAAATAATAATTTAGCCAAGCAAAAAAACGGAAGTATGTTTAAAAGGAACTCTAGATTTTGGCCTATTTGAGAAGATCATTAAACAACAGATGTTCCTGTCTCCTACAAAGCTTTATTGACCAATAACCCTGCCCCCTTAAATCACAGCGTACAAATGAGTGTCTTGGTTTTTATTCACAGTATGATAACAAAATGGGGTAGCCTGACTGGTAAATCACTTCTAGGCCTAGGAGTCTTTGCCGACCGCTTTCATAATCAAACTGTCTTCAGACCCAACAGGGATTATTTCATCTCTTTCTTGCTGTGACAGTACTCATAATTTGACTAATTGGTTCCACATATTCCTACTGCCTGAGCATGAGGGAACTGGCTGCTGATATGGCTCTGTCAGAGTTTCTTTGCACAGATAACCTGGTCTTTCAATCAGTCATGCTGCTTTATGGCAATAGGGAACCCTAACTAAATTATGTGGGCTCAAAAGAATGAAAATTGAGGTGTGACCTCAGATGCTTATACCACTTAGACACACATAAGTTTATGGGGCAGGATGGGATCCACCCAAGGGCACTGAGGGATTTGGCAGAACTTGCCACCAAACCATTTTGTGTAATTTACCAGCAGCCCTGGCTCAGTGGAGAGGTCCTGGTTGACTAGAAGTCAGCAAATGGGATGCCCTAATTACTAAATGTAACACCCATCTACCAGAAGAGCTGGAAGGAGGATCTGGGGAACTACAGGCCTGTTAGCCTGACCTCAGTGCTGGGGAAGGTCATGGAGCTGATCATCCTGAGTGCCGTCATGGGCCATTATGTAATAATATTACTGTTCTCCCTTGCTCCCCTACAGCAGGTTGTTACAATCTCTCTGGTGATGGCTGCCAGCACCACAGCACAGCTGGTAGAATAAACATGTAGATTGGCTATAAGGAAAAATTTCTCCACAGAAGGGGTTGTCAAGCATTGGAACACACTGCCCAGGGAAATGGTTGAGTCACCATCCCTGGAGGTATTTAAAAGATGTGTAGACACGGCACTTGGGGACACGGTTTAGTGGTGGACTTGGTAGTTCTGGGTTAATGGTTGGACTCAAGGATCTTAGAGTTTTCTTCAACCTGAACCGTTCTATGATTCTATGATTCTATGATTCTACGCTCTATGACTTAAGTGCCAGGGGCCAAATTCCTCATCCGCTCTCCACCTATGTCAAGTGACTTTTTCTAAAACTTCCTGTATGGAAAGTCTTGTGCAAGAGCTATGAGACATAATTAGAGTTTAATAATTATTTAATAACTGCCCTCTGCATGGACTTTCCTATTTTACAAGAAAAGCTGTCTTGAGGTTTAGCATAACCTAACACAAAATAGCTTTTGCACACGAAACACCAGCAAGAGACTCAATATTATCACTTCATGCACAGCATCTTTCTTGCACTTGTTGTTTCAGGCTTTTCCTTCATGTAAACACATTTGACAGAATTTTTCATAACTTGTGCTCAACAACCAAGAAGATGCTGGGAATAAGGCCGTGCTGGTAAAGAGGCTGCTCTCCAGCACAAGTTTACAAGTGGAAATCAAATGTGGGGCTAAAGTGCTCACTCACCCAGTCCACCATGACCTTCATCAGTACTACCTCCAAGAGAAGCATCACCTTACACTGGAGTCAAACACTGTGGTGCTGTCCTGCTCAGCTATTTCATGTCTTACACCGCATGACCCATGAATACAGCACTCAGATGGGGTTATTTCTGCATCCTGGCTCAACAGCTTGGATGGCTATATGAGAATTCCTCCTTGTCTGTAAACCCCATGATTACATTATGTGCTGATTGTACTTATTTCCTTTTCAGTTTTGGCTGTCCTTTGTGTAGACAAGTACTCAAAAATTATGCAGAGGTAAAGGTTTGATTCTCCTCTCATGTTAATGTGTTTTCAGATTTTGTTTTTGTACATGTGTGTGTATATATATATATTTATATATGTATATACATTTAAGCACATGTGTATATTTTGCTCATCACAACTGACAGCCCTGGAGCATAGAAATACTTGTCTGGAGAACGTGTACGAACAAGCTGGTAGCAGCATGTGTTTCAGTACCTGCCTTTGCCATTCTACCTTAGTACTGCAGGCACAGCAAAATAGGAAAGCAGCCCAGATGTATTACAGCATTCTGTAATTTTATTATGAGATTTAGTACCTTCTGTGGACTTCTTTTATCTGAAATCCAGGTATTTTCAGAGAATCCCTGCTTTTATTTTTCCAACGGAAAAGCTTTGAGGCCTTGACATTACAAAGAAATGTTTGAAAAATGTGATGCATGTTTGCCCCAGAGATTCAGAAAGAAAACACCAAAATTAATAAAAGGCACCTTGTTATCTGTAGAGGCTTACTCATGTGTTTTGGAAAATGCAATTAGCAGTATTTTGTAGGGTCACCTCCGCCCTACTTCACCTATGCATACAATCATACTAAAAATAATAATTATAAGCATTATTACTCTTGTTTTGTGAAAGCAACAATGCTCTCTCACTCAGACCAGCTATACAAACGATAGAGCAATGGTCCTGTTTTGTTCTCTTTAAATTCTTGGGCAAACTGAGTGATGTTAAAACACAGCTAACTGACAGAGCTCCTCTTTGGGGAGATCCGAAGGAGTCAGAAACAGCGGATCAGAAAGTGGTTAATTTTAAGAAATGAATTATGGCTGTGTACATTCAAAATAGCCTGAAGTATGCAGAAACTCTGTGCCCGGACTTTATGTTCACTTCTCTAGGTATTCTGGGCAGTATCACCTAGCCATCATCTTGGTGTGCACAGCTGACATCCTGCTTGCTATGTGCCCCTTCTTAAATGGAGACAGAGAGGCAAGAACTCTTCAGACACAATGAAGATCCCCATAGGGGCCATTCACTTAAGAGTTGAACTCAAGGATCCTTCTGGATCCTTTCTAACTCAGAATATTCTATAATTCTTTCCGTGATTCTGTAAAGCAGTTCAGTTTGGATAAAATATCAAAAGGCTGGGGTACTTTTAAAACAAACCCACCAGCCCCACAGGATAAAATGACTGGAACAGAGAGCAGAATTGTTCAATGGCATGGAAAATGAAACAATATAACAAATCTAATGAAATCGGCCAACAGTTTCCTTAATGTGGAAGCAGGATTGCTTTCAAAATAGCCATTCTCTCCCCACCTGTCAAAATGAATTTCAGAGTTGAAAGTCTCATACATTTAAAGTAGATCATTAGGTGGATTAAAACAATCTAGCTCCATCCATTCATTCCCTTTAACCAAAACCACTTTATTGCAGTTGAGGATTTGCCCTCTTCCTCCTCCAAAACTGAGAAAAGATACAGCTTCCTCTTATCACTTTATACAAAAAACATCTCTCTTACAAAATATGTGAGGTCTTTTTCAACTGTGTTAAAGTTCATTTTGTTTAAGCATGCAAATATCTTTCCTGAACACAAATAAAATGTGCAGCTATAATTTTCCTTGCAACTAATTCACCCTCACAGTTGTGGGTGATTAAATGGCTTTGCCACATTTGATTGGCAGAGAAGTAAGCACTTTAAAATAAATTGTAATTGGGCTTTGGGTTTTTTTTGGTTTTTTTTTTGGTCTAGCCTTGTTAAAAGCTTAGTTACCTTTCTTGGAACTGACTTCATGAACACACTAACTAAATACTTCTCTAAGTTATTTTGTTAAGCACAGCTAATTAATGCAGTGAAGTACAACTGAGTTAAGTGGGAGAACCACAGCTCATAAATAAAGATAAGAAAATTATAAGAGGTATGACTGATATGCATGTAATTACCTGCTTGGGAGGCAGCCTGATCTGGAAGAACCAGAAGAGATTTGGGAGGCAGGAAATCCTGTGTCACAATCCTCATTCCACCCATGACTTGTGCTGCTGCAGGCAAGTTGCCCTGCCTCTCCTTCCCCAAAATGTTGTCACTCAGTGACAGTCACGTAAGGATTTATTAACAGAATAGACAAAGCAGCTGAAACCCTCAAAGTGGGATTTTGGTACTTGTGAATATCAGAGTCAGAGAATAGTTCGGGTTGGAAGTGACCTTAAAGATCATCAAGTTCCAACCTCCTGACAAGAGCAGGGACATCTTTTGCTAGACCAGGTTGCTCAGAGTCCCATCCAGTCTGACCTTGAATACTCTCAGGGATGGGGCACCCACAACTTCTCTGGGCAACCTGTTCCAATGTCTCACCAGCCACAGAGAGAAGAATTTCATTCTCAAATCTAATCTAAATCTACTCTCCTTCAGTTTAAAGCCATTCACCTTTGTTCTATAACTACAGGCCCTTGTAAAAAGTTCCTCTCTGGCTCTCTTGTACCCCCTTTTAGACACAGGAAGGCCACTGCATGGTCTCCCCAGAGCCTTTTGTCCTCCAGGCCAAACAGCCCTAATTCTCTCAACCTGTCTTCATAGAAGTGATGCTCCAGCTATATGATTGCTTGTGTAGTAGTCCTCTGTACGTGCTCCAACACCCTTCTTATCTTGGGGACTGTCTCGGTTTGAGACAAGTTTAGGGGGAAACGCTCTGGAAGGAACATCTCCTCCACAGAAGGCAGGTTTCAGCGCTCTCTCCCCCACTGATATGAAAGGAATTTCTTGGATGAAAGAGGAAAAAAACTATTTATTTAAGAAGCAGAGTGCCGGCAGGCACAGAAAAAAAATGAGTAATGTTCGATAATAAAACTCCTCAATGCAGAGAAAGCTGGTGGATTCAGTGTTCCCTCTGTAGCTGGCTGGGCCCCTCCCGAAGTCGGAAGCCGGGATGTGGCATCCCCGCACCTCCCCGCCGGTCCACGGGGTCCGATGGTCTGGTTCTCGGATCACAGCCAGGCCGAACAGCTCCAGAAGAAGAAGAAGTTACCGGAGGATTTCGGTATGCCGGTATGGGAAAATTTCTTGCCTCAGCTCACAGGCTGGCTAAAAGCAGGAAGGTGCTCCCTGGGCTCTGCAGCGGTGAGAAGACAGGGGAGTGTGAGAGTCCTTGAACACAAACCGAGCTGAAGAATTCGCTCAGCTTCTACCCCGCTTTCCCTCGGACACAGCTTAAAGCTCCGGGACCCATTTCTGGGCAGTAAGCAGACAATAGGAGAATACGATATTATCATAAAATCACCCCAAGACAGGGACCCAGAGCTGCATGCAGCATTCCAGCTGGGATCTCACCAGAGCAGAGAAGAGGGGCAGAATCACCTCCCTCGCCCTGCTGGCCATGCTGCTTTTGATGCAGCCCAGGATATGGTTGGCCTTCTTCTCCAGGCTGCTCCATATTAAAGGAGCTGCTCCAAATTTTCTTGCACCATTCTCCGTATCTCATCCAGAAGTGAGGAAATAGAAACTCATAACTTCTCCAGTGGTTACTCCTTGAAAGTTAAACAATTCTGATTTTTGTTACTCTAAAGTAATGGATCATGAAGCAGATTGCAAGAAAGGAATAATCATGGTAAGGTGCATGATCCTGAAGAGAGTGCTGCCAAAGAGTTGTCAATAGCACACAATCAAGATTTTATATGTCTTTCAACCATGAACAAGAAATCTGTGTCAATCCTCAAACAAAAAAAAAAAAAAAAAAAAGTTTAAAGTCTCAGTTATTGCCAATTAATAACCAATAAATCTAATTTTATAACTCTACGTTAGTTCAGAATTTTACTCAAAAGTGATGTTTATAAAAGGATCTCAATGCCTGTTTTGCAACATTTCATTCCTACAATAGACAGAGGAAACAAAATCTGAAGATGGGGAAATCCGAGAGGAAGTAAACTGGAGAGTCAACACTGCAACCTTGCAGTCAAAGGGTAGATGTAAAATCCTGAAATGCACACATCTGCTTCAATGAGCTTTGCTGATCCCAATCCACATGCATTTCGACAGATGAGGGAGATTGCAGTCATTTCTACAGCATTCCTCAATATTCAGACCCTGCTGTGTGTGAAGTGTCTTACAAACACAGATGAAACATCTGTGTTTTCCCATGTTACAAAGCAACCACCAAGCTGTAATACTGTTTATATTGTCTCCTTTAGTAACACTTTGAGTCTGAACAAATCACCTTTCTAACCTGTTAGGGTTTAGTATGGACCTGGTGAGAGGATTCCTGCACAGGTTCCTTCCAGGAGTCAGTGCACAGGTTTTAGGGCATGGGAGAAGAAGAAAAACCTTTTCAGGTTCCTCGCAGCACAGTCTGTAAATGCTTTCTCTTTTCAGTGTATTTAATTCAGAGAAGATTTTTACTTCCACTCAATTAATCTAATTTATTTAGGCCAAGTCACCTTTCATATGTGCCAGATCATGGCACTGTGGCTTCTCTTGCCGCTATAACTCTGTAACATCCATTCGCAAAGAAGTCTTGAATTTCCTGTTGGGGTGGATAACTGCACCTTTAGAAGGCTGGGAAACAAATATGTTGACCTCTTTCATAGTTTTCTGACTCATCACTGAGCAAACACTAGAGAGAAGAGAAGAAACCAAGAAAATGTCTGAGCAGGACAGAGAAGCTGCATATTGGTCCCTGAATGCTGAAAATGTCAGGAAATGTAGAGGATAAGCAGGGACATTTTTGACCTTCATCCGGGAGGACAAATCAGAGCGGTGTCTGTAAAAAGTCAGGCTAATGAAAGGCAATTTATCTCACCCAGGTACTTGAAAGATAATGACTGTAACCATACTACAGCTGCAGCAAAATGGAAACCAGCCAGGTCCTGGCTTTGTTTCTGGCAAGGAGCTGAAGCACTTTGTACCTTTGATACTGTTCTATGAAACCAGGGGGATGAATCATGAAAGGGTATTACAGAATGTGAAAATGTAGGAGTTAAGCATTTAAAAAACTCTTTTCTAAAGAGGGTAAAAGACAGGAGAAGGTTGACTGATCTCAGGCTGACTGTTTTGAATAGTTGACTCAGATGAAGCAAGGCTATTTGGATTTGGAACATAAGACTGGAAAGCTGGAAGACTTGGGCTAAATGTTAACGAAGCAACTAGAATTTGTGAAACAGAGGAAATTACCTAGCCCAGATGAAACATACAAGAGGAAGGACAAGAGCCTTCCACAGATGCCAGACACAGTGATTTCAGAGCTTTCCAACAGAAAAACCGAGAACCAGAAAGACAAGCATGGATCGAATTTCAAATCCTTTGGGGGAAAAAAAAAATTAAGGAGCCATACACATTGTAACAAACAACATGAGCCGACACAATATCTGGCATCAGGATGGTGGCGTAAGATCTGCCCAGGATTACATCACTCTGCAAGAGCTTGCCAGCAGTAGCAGGTTGCTCACAGCAAGCTCTGAGGGATGACAGCAGCCCTGCCGGCTCACAGGAATGCTTTGTGCTGTGCAGCGTGCCAGGGGAATGAATGAGTGAGCAAAGCAAGGGAGGAAAGAAGGAAGCATTGTTTGGAGAACAAATGGGATATTTGCACTCAGGTGTGTGAGCCAGTGTGATGCCAAAGGCCACTGGTACTCGGGAACATCTCCAGCAGTTAAAGGCTGGAAAGGGAAAAAAAATCTGTTCCCACCCTGGCTAGCTGGTCAATAAGAGGGATGCACTCCTTTAAGGAGAGTGGCCTGGCAGAGACTCAGACAGGACTATAGGATGATTGCAGCAAATCCAAAGTCCCTCTCCATGCAACAAGGACTGCAGCACTGAAAGGCTTTAAGCAGGAGAGCAGTGGCGTGTCTATTGATTTTTGCTGTTCACTCTCCGTCTAGGTGAATTGGGAGCTGGGCTAGTTGAAGAGAAATGTTCAGTAACCTTGGTAAGACTGACCACAGATTGCTGGAGGGAATTTACGTACTTGCTGCAGGTGGCTTTGCAAGCATCTGCAAAGCTCGGGGTGGGCAAGAGGGCTGACACCCAGGGACTGAATCCAAAAATGGAAAAAACACAGGATTACCTCTAGCAAGAGGGAAATGTATAAAAAGCCTGCCATAAGAAAGGTGCTTTTATCAAGGTTGGTGAGACTACAGTAATAGTGGCGTGCCCAAGCCCTCTGTGATACTAATGAGCTGTGGACTTTACAGGATCTCTGGCACTGCTCTGTGCAAGATGTGGGATTTCCTGTATTTCATAGCAGCTGGCAACTCTTGGGGACGGTCAGTAAGCAGCTTCTGCACCTAAGTGGATAAAGTGCACAAGTCATACCTGCAATACTGCATTCAGCCAACCATGTGTGCACTGTGTATCTGACCAGTGCAGGCACTGCAGTTCCGTTCCCTGTAGCCACCCAGACCGCTTCTCCATCCCAAAGCACTCAGTTAACCAGGCTCAGTCTTCATTCATGCTGTGTAGACAATCCACACATCCTACAAGGCAGTCATGAGTTCCCGTGCATCCCAAGAATGGAATTTGTGGAGAGCTTTTCAAAGACCCACAGTTATTGCAAGAAAAGCAAAATAACTCTTTTGGAATTTTTTTCTGACCACATCTGGAGGTGGATGTGACCAGCCCTGGCTTCTGTCCTAGTGTGGCCTGAGACAAAACTATTTGTCACTTGAAGCCCTGTCTAAACTCATGCTATCACAAGTACGACAGCAAATATTTTAAAACACACTTATTTTCATTTCTTTGACATACCCTTGGACTCTGTTGTATCAACTGCTGACAGAGTCAAGGACCTGACACCTGACTGGAGGTGGCCTTTCTTGCTTTTTTTTTTCTTTTCTATTTTTTCTATTTTAGTCACCTACTAATATCAGAGCTGCTAACCAAAGCAGTTGTGATTGTCTCATCTGTCACTGGGAGGGAAGTGGCATTGTAAATAACAGGATCCAGACCCCATGGCACTTTAAAGATCCAATTGCAACAAGCCAATATACAAGTAGTGACAAATAGGAAACCATTGCAGCCTTTCAAGTATCGAAAAGAGCTTTCAGAAGGACTATCACCATTGTCAGCTATTTCATTCATACCTCTGAGTACTATCTTACACAGAGTGTGCTGCAACAGCTCCTTCTCAAAGCTGCATGTTCAGCTTTAATGAGAAAAGGAAATGGTTGGCAGAAATGAAGTAATTGAACTGCCACAGTTATGGCAACCCTAAAAGCAGCTGAATCAATGAGGAGGGGAAAAGTGTATTAAAGGTAATGAAGACTTTCAAAAGGAAGAATGTCACTGAGCAGGGCAAGGTTAGAAAAGCATCATTAAAGCTAGATATAAGGGTATAAGCAGAGGCTTGGTCAGCCTGAAAGAAATTATCTTCACAGAATTAAGCATATATTTAATTTGACTTCTAAACCAGCTTACTCTTAACCAGTTTTCCAGTACAAATAGTACTTGTTCTTATCACAGCACATGTCCCCTGAAATTTCGTGTCAGCATCCACTGTATGTCAACCAACCTGGCTATGGAAAATTATTCTTTTAACAAAATCATTGTGCTTTTGATGCCTAGAGAAATTAAATGGAACATACACTTTGAATATCTTTAAATATGTAAAGATGCCTACAGTACATCATCAGTAGGTAAGAGAGTGTTTGAACAGCTAATTTATTTTATATTTGCAGATATAATATTAAGTCTGATTCTGCTAGCAATTCTAATACCCCAAATCAGCAGTTTTTAGGATTCTTAACGTATTTTCCAACAAATATTTTCATTTCAAGGCGGCTTTTCAGAAGCACAATGCTTTTTATGGCAAGTAAAGCTGGCAACATGCTTAAGATAGACTTTAACAGTAATCAGATCACTGATTTTGCTAGACATCATTGAACATTATATGATCTTTCATTAATTTATGTAATAACTTACAGGAGTTTATTTTTACATGTTATGTTAAAAACTGTAAGTTAAAGTCCCGTTACGGTTTTTATGTATTTATTAGAATCAGAACTAGTTATGACTAGAGGTAAGTCATTCTTTGACACTTCTGTTGAAAGCTTATCGACAACAAACTGTATTATGTGAAGTCCTGTTTCATTTTACCAGTCACATAATTGAAGTACATGTAAAATACTTCAGAGCCTAATGTTATTAAACTGTACCAAATATGTCAACAATCCACAGAGTTCTATTAATGCAAATACTACCTTGAGTAACTTCCCTGCCTTTTTTTTTCCCCTTCCTTTTTAAAAGTGTGTGAAATCCAGGCCTGATCTAAGGACTCCCAAAGACTACATGGCAAGGGTGTATTGTTCACGTGTATTTCTGAGTATAAAACAGAAGAAAGTTTATTCCATTGTTCATCTCCAAATAAAAAGTACAGAAAAAAACCAATTTGAAGTGCCAAAGGAAATTACTACTCAGGAGGAGTTCAGATCACAATCTTATGTTTGTTTTGTAAGGAGCACGGGTTACATGCACTGTGCTGACTTCCTTGACACAACTTTATCAAAGCAGAGGAGCTACCCTGTGATTTTAAAATTCATTTTGATTGTATGGTGCAAGCATATCCTATCAGTATCCCTGTCAAAGTTTCAGTTTCACACCTTTGTCCTCCTCAGGCTACAGCTTGGGAGGGAATCTCACATAAGAGAGTGGAGGGCAGGAAAGTTAGGTATCTAAAAGATGGATAGCCATATCCATACCAGTTGCACTGTGCTTCCTTTAGCAATGATGTTCAGAAAGAGACACCTCCAGAGAGCAGCTCATCCCACTCTAACACAGATGGCTGAAGTAGATGGAACAAACTGCCCTCTGGAGATACTTGTTGCTGTCCTTTATCTGTATACTGGGGTTTAGGCAACTATTTAGGTGGTGAGGTGCATGTACCCCAACTTTGATGCCTACATTGTTTTGAAAACATAACTGAGCCATTTAATCTGCTTAGGCCTTCACCACGTGGAAGTCACATCCAAAGCCTCTGGTGGGATCCCAACATTACTGCAATTTTGCAGCTTCCTCAAGACTGCAGATGTATCTCTCCAGGACTCAGCATAAACCCAAACAAGCTCACACCCCTTCTAGCATACACCTGGCTGTTGCTATAGCCAAGATGGTCTCTGACTGTGCTGCTCTCAGGTATTCTGATGATGAGGGCATTCTGCCAACTATTTGCCACCTGAAAAATAGTTTTATGATTATAAAAATCACAGGTTTAACAGGCTTTGTTACCCATGTCTTTGTGTGAAGACAACTCACTTAGGCTATGGTAGAAGGCAGTATCTGAAGTTCAGATTTTGCAGTATCCAACCACCAGAGTAGTTTCTCCTTAACATTTTTCACCAACACACCCTGTCTGGCACAACCCAGTGCCTCATCCATTGGCTGCTGCAGACCTAACTGACTTTTCCACACTGGCATTGCCACACCTGGAGATGACACAAGGTACGGCTTAAGGGAAACTCAGCCTATGGAAAGGCTACAGGGACTGGAGAGGTGTCTGGGGATGACATGCTGTGGTGGCAGCTGGGGGACATTCATTGCTGTGGGGAATAATATTGTGGGGCTGCCCTGGAGCGATGCTCACACCTGTGCTCAGGGAGCTGGCCACTAGGTTTCATTAGCTCCTCTGGCTGCTGGAACAAAATATTCTCCTGTGTGGAAAGGCACAGTCTCATTCTGCTCCTTTAATCAGAGTTACTCACTCTTTCCAGTCTAAACCAATATAGACTTGTGGACAAGGAAAGAGTTAATTTTCAAAGCAGAGGTGACACAGGGCAGTTGTACTATAACCATTTACCTTTATTCACTGCAGCTTTATAATACCCATTTAAAAAATGGACTAAATTCAGATTTCAAGTTCAGTTGAACAGCAAGTAAAATGTTTGGCTTGCAAAACTTGCCTTTCAGTAGGCTGAATGTGCTTCCGTGCTAGCAGCTTCCAGGAAACTCTTAGGTTACAATTACAAGAAGTTAAAACTGCAGCAGCAGGATTGTTAACTGGAAGTCAGAATTTCCTTTACACCATTCCTCTTATGCTTAGTACTAAAGCTAGCTTAAATACTTTGTTTCTTTTCCTTTTCTGTTACATTGTTTTGGTATATGTGTGACTGGGGTTTTTTCCCTCTCTCTCTCTTTTTTTTTTTTTTTCCCCCTCCCTTCTATCTGATCTTAACCTCTAACTGTTTGTTCTTTGGTCTTTCACCTTACACGGGATTATCTATCTAAAGCAGCATTTTCCAACAATCCTTTCAGGTTATGGCACCTTCTCTTTCAAATTTATTATGAACATGTCCAATTCTTGAAACAGGTAAAAATATATTTTGTACTCCTTTCCAGGCTTCCTAATTACATGGCCAGTAATACAAAAAAGAATTTAAGCAGGAAAGACAGTGATAAGAACAATAAAAAGAGCATTTGTTCTAGGGAGCGAAACTGAAATACATTTCATAAACTAAAGGAAGAGAAGAAAGGAAGATAATATAAGAATTCAGTTGAAAGGCATTTTTCTTAAAATGATATTTTAGACAATTAAAAACTATGAGTGAAGATAGCTAGAGCATAATAGAAAATCTAAAGAAAGTCTCAGCAAACAAGGAATCTAGGGATGATGCTGCAGGACAGATGGTATCCCAAACAGATCTGTGCTCTGCAAACTTACATGACCCCTTTTCTTTAAATTAAGATGCAAGGAGATGACCCTGAGAAAGTGAGAAAGTGAGAAAGGACAGGGCTGGAATGCTGACTGAAGGAGACACAGGGACAGAGGACAGTTTGTTTGATCCTCTCTGTCTGTTATTTGAACATAGATCTGAGAGATGATAAGGGCTGAAGACACTGCCCAACACATTAGGGGTTTTTCTGAAAATAAATGCAAAGCTTGTTGAAAGCAGGAGCATTTTTATTTAGTGGAATTTTACTCACTGTTCTAGGATTGAGCAACAGTGCTGAGAAATGGAAACAATTTGTGTCAGAAGAAATGACAAACACAAGGCTTTATGTTTACTTATTATATGTGTAAAATACAAAAATAGCGTATTTGTTTATATGGTTGCTTGCATCACAAATGTGAGTTTTACAGACAATTTATCACTGCTGCAGCCCCTGGAACGTGCCAGTAAATCTGTGGCCCTGTGTCTCCTTACAGCTGCTTTTGTATTTGGAATATAAGCCATGTTAACTCCTGAAGGATTTATCAATTTAGAGGACAGCTGCAAAGTGTTTAGGAGAGAACCTAAGGACATCATGGCTCCAAAATAAATCTGGGTTTGGCTGCTCCATCTTCTGACACGTGAGACTTCTCCACAAAGTAAAAGACTTCCGACGGAGGAGACAGAGCCTTCCAGGGATCTCCTGCAATTACTTCCCCACTCTACACCACAGGCTTTGGACGCTTCTTTCTGTGAATTTCTCCTGTCTAACAGAAAAAAAAAACATAGTATATTGGTGGATGAATGGATGGAATATGAATTATTAAAACGCAGCCAAAACATTCCAGCAGACGCACATTTTTCCGTCAGTTAAAAAGAACCAAAACCAAACCCAAACAAAAATGTATTACTCATATTGCCTAATAGGCTTCTGGAAGGCTCTTAGATTTTATGGTTGCTACAGATACTACTACACATAACAAGGCAGCTGTAGCTTTCAAATAGACAATAACCCAATCATTTTGTTGACAACTAATTTTGGTCACACATGCAATTAAAATTAAATGCAAGGCCTGTTTCATAGTTTTTGGGGGACAGAGGAGTAACATCCAAGTGATGTAAATCCTATATAGCAAGCAAGATCAGTTTTGAATGTAAATTTCTTTTCTGTTTGTTTGTCTGTTTGTTTGCTTTTTTTGAAACAACATACGAAACAGTACATCAGGAAAATCTAGGAAATCAAACCTAAAATTACCTTTTTCCTTTGCCCTTGCAAAGGAAGGCTGACAAATGCTCATGAGCTTCCATTCATCATGTTTCATAGGAAAATAGGAGACGGTGGAATCTGATTGATTCACTCACAGGGATCCTCCTCCAAGACCAATGTGCTTAACAACTAAACAAATTTCAACTGTCTTTCTAAGAAATCTGAGTTTTATCCTAAGTCACATGGATCATTGGTCACATTTGAAAGGTTTCAAACAATGATTTGAATTATTATCTTGATTAGGAGATGTTGCTCTTAGGTACTATTGCACCAGGTTATAAATTCAGTCTGTCATATAGTCCAGAACTGATTATGAAGTATTTAACTTTCTCAGTATTTATATTTCTTAGAAAGATGTCTGACTTTTCCCCTTCTGTTCTGTAGTAGTCATGATAATTCCATTTTACAATTTTCTTATTTACACCACATCCACAAATTCATTCCTGCAGCTGTTCCTCATGTGATTATTTCTAGTAGTGTCATTGTGGTTCCCCATGTGAATAAGGCTTATTGTTGTGGTATACCATCATAGGCTACAAATATGCAAAAATTATAAAGGGACAGGAAACTTTCAAACCCTTTAAATATTTTCTTTTGGTTTTGGATATACACTGTTTTTTGTGTTTGTTTGGCTTTTTTTGTTTTGTTTAATTTTGTTTTAAGATTGCCCTGCAGCTATTTGAAAGTTGCTTTAAAAAGTTTAAAAACCGCTTCCACCGAGTTACTTTAGGTAAGTCAACCACAGCAAGCAGTTAGCAAGCAGTTTCAAAATCTGCCAAACCAAATCCTTAGCCAGTAGAAATTAGCAATTGTGCAGTTATTTTTAATAGCTGTATGTTGTATTAAAATACAAATCTTTACAATAAAATATTCTACAATAATTTTATTTTATGACAGTATACTGCATTTATTTATGACAGTGTTTCTTATTGTGACTATATTTATTATAAATGACAGCCAGAAGGATTGGCAAGGAAGAAAGCACAGGAACCAAAGCCTAGCATTTTAGAGTATATATTTATACCATAGAACAAGCTCCTAAATACACTACTTGAACAGGTACTGGACAAGTATGCAATATACAAAAAAAAAAAATCTGTTTTCCTTTTCTCGTGAACAGCATATGGTGAAAACTGTTCCCTGGTGCCAGCAAGGATCTCTGCTGCATCAGTTCCTCTGCCATGGAGGTAAGAACTGCAAGCTTTAGGACTCACCTATAGCGTAAACAATCACTGCTCAATCTCTTTGATGAATAAAGATCATGTCCTATTATTTATTTCTCAGATTATGTCTTGGAACTATATCTAAACTGACCTTGAAACAAGGAACACTTATCCAAATTCTTTGAGTATGAAGAAGTTACCTGCTCAGAATGGAAGAAATGTGAGCTATGTCGAATTAAGGGAATAAGCAGACAAACCAATAATGGAGGATTTGTGGTCGTACAGACTACTTTGAATTACAGTGTCTGCAGGAGACCTTGTCAGTACTTTCATGTGTTAAGAGGTTATCAGCCATCTCCCCTGTGCTGCTCTTAGTTTAAAGTGGGTGGGGAATCACAAACATTAACACTGCAAGAAATGTATTACTGATTTGTGTGTAGTAAGGGATGTAGTCTCATAATAATAAATATCGCACATGAACACTGTGAAGTACCAGAATCATTCTGAAGTTTTAATGGAAACATCTTTGACAACACCAAAGAAAGACTGATTACAGATAAGAAATCCGGGAATCAGCATATGGTCTGGCTTAGCTGGAAATCTCCATCCCTACTGAGAAGAGAAATCCTCTTCTAAAGGTTTCAACAATCCTTATGCTGATGATAAAGAACAATGTATCCCATGGTGTGCTCTTAAGCAGCTGCTGGTGGTCATGGCATGACATGAAACTTCTCCTAAAAGCACACAGAAATCCTAAAGAGCAGTTCAGGGCAAGCTGTGAAGGTAAATAAACATCTAAAATTGTAAAAGTTAAACTCCAAATAATTTAAAAATATGAGTTTATTGGTACAAAACATTATGCATCTGTTTTTACTTTTGTTAAGTGTAGCCTTTATTAACTTGGTCCAACAAAAACTATCTAAAATGAGTTTAGACAAACCAAAGTAAACAAAATCAGAGCAGAAGAACCAGAATCCTGCATCATTTTCTATCAGATTTAAAATCACACAGTTGTCGCACTCCATTGAAAACAGAAAAAAATTACATGGAACTCGGTTCATATTGCTTGACTAACTCTCCAAAAGATGTTAGCAATACTCATGGGTAGATTCTTATAACTAATGTTGAAGAAACAATACTATGCCAGAAGCCTGAATGAAACTGATTGACTGATAAACTGAAAGAAGTGTCAGAATTGTCTTATGAGTCAGTAGAAAAGACAGAAAGTGAATTATTTTGTATCCTCATGAACTTGCAGAGGAATTTATTTGCATAAAACTACAGTTACCCTGGTTGGAGTTCAGCCAGGTCATGAGAGGTAATATCTCCTCCACTTTTAAGAAAAAAAGAAGCTACATTTATGCCGTGTATCAGTGCAGAGAAAGATTTAGTTTGCTTATACTCATTCTGTAATACCTCTGCTGAACATGAGAAATAAAATTGGAAAAATGAGCTTTTAAAATTGCACATGAATGGGTAGAAAGATCATGGAATATTTACTTGGTCCTTCCTCAAGTTTCTGTTGGCAGGAGTACAAGAACTAAGCCTAAAACACAGAGTTACACAGAAACTAATGACATCATTCTGCAAAGCAGGCAATGGATGCAGTTTGATGAGCAGTAACATGCTGGAAATTATGGAGAAACTTCCATGAGAAATGCTCCTTCCTTTCACCTCATGATATAGCCAGATTTCCAGGTAAGGAATAAACCAGAATAATTTTTCCATTTCCATTTATGAGCAGCAGAAACATGTATGTGCTCTTTTTTACTAATATAATCAAAATAAACAGTCTCAAAGTAATTTGCAGTATATCTGCTCAGTGGAAATACATATTTATTCTACCTTACACTAAGTAGATGTTTTCAGGTATTTGAAGTTAGGATGAACTTTGTAGACCTGGGTAACACCATCTGATAAAAGGTGGTGTTATCTTAAAAAGGCATATAATGGATTTCATGGGGGAGAAGAGATTAGTGTTGTATAATCAAGGTTATTTTTTAAATGGTTGTACCTTTCTGTACATAAACTTTGGCACGCTCTTACGTTCCACTGGGGGCAGTGGGGAAAAACTAAATGCTGCTATTCAGAAATATCTGTGTGGACTGCTTGTATAATATTTGGAAGGGTAGATTAGCTGTATCTGTGACAAAATCAGTCTTAGCCAGATGCAGCAAAAAACACTCCATTATTCTTTTCAGGCATTGGGAGAATTTTAAAAAGGAGCTCAAATGAACCTATTCCAGCACATTGTTGAATGGGTTAGTACGTTTGAAGATGCTAAAAAAGCTGTCTACCAGAAGTATTGTTCTACTTTGGCAAGTATAGAGAACTAGTAACTTGTTTTAAATTACTGCTAAAATGCTATCAAAATGTAGCTTTTTATGCTTCTGCCTTTTAGACCACCAAAAAAAAAAAAGAACCAGAAAAACCCTCACATCTTCTCTGGATTTTAAGATCCATTTTTAAGTTGTTTATTATTTGTAAAACCTCCGGACTGTCTGCTTAGCTAATATTTAGTGAGTACACCCTTGCCTCCTCTAATCTTTTAGCACCTACTCTGGTCATATCATAGAATAATCTGAGTTGCAAGGGACCCGCAAGGATCATCAAGTCCAACTCCTGGCCCTGCACAGGACACCCCAAGGATCACACCATGTGTCTGAGAGCTTTGTCCAAATGCTTCTTGTACTCTGTCAGGCTGGTGCTGTGACCACTTCCCTGGGGAGCCCATTCCGGTGCCCAAACACCCTCTGGGTGAAAAGCCTTTTCCCTAATATCCAATCTAAATTTCCCCTGACTCAGCTTCACGCTGTTTCCTCAAGTCCTGTCACTGGTCACAAGAGTGAAGAGATCAGTACTTTCAGTGGCCTTTGGCTCAACAGCTCTTTCCCTAACTGAAAGGATTTTCAGGCCAGAAAGCTTATGATGATCTTGACCCACACAGCAACAAAAGCCAAGAAATTTTATAATGTGAGCTTTGCTTTGAGTCCATAACTTGAGGGATGACTTAGATCACAGGATTTAGAAAAGCTATTGAATCTTAATTTAGAAACTGGGAAATAGAGCTTAGTGGGTCCTTAGGGATAAAACCAAATAACTCCTCTTGGTTCAAGAAGAGAAGGATCTTACTCTAAATGAGTATAATTTCACCTGCCATTTCTTGGTTCTCACTGTCATCTTAGCTGACAGATTAAAGAGACTTTTAATATTTGAAATTCTCTTGCAAATCCTAGTACATTATGATCAAGGTTTTGTATAAGCTAGACAGATGCTTCTTCATTCTCTCACTGCAAGGCATATTTTCCTGGCTTTTCCAGTTTGTCAATTATTTGTGTTAAAATGCAATACCACAATTTCAGTAAAAGTTTGATGAATGCCATATATAACATAATCATTATTACTTCTTAATATTCCTTCACTTTAAAATCCAAAGTGTGTATGATAAGTATGAATCTTTTTGAGTTCTTCATAACCACACTGTAACACCTCTATAATTTGACTTTAAAATATTCTTTGTACTTAGATGCCTTTCCTCCCTATAAATATTTATAGCTGCATCTATTTTTTTTTTGTTCAGATAAAGCTATGTTGCAAGTTTTGTATAAAAATATTTTTTAATAGAATACTAGCATTCAATAGAATATACCATAATGTCTTCATAGAAACTCATAACCATACAGTGACCCTTGCCAGGTGAAATACTAATCCCCTTGAGCAATCGGCCTAAATTTCAGCAAATCATGTTGATACTAGAAACTCAATAATTCTTTAATTCCTACAGATGATTCTTCTTCTTTTGACTTTCATTATTTTGCCAAAGATTCTCATCATGTTATTTTAGCTCCAAACCCCCTTTGCTTTCCATTTCTAATGGACACCAAATCAGTTTCTCTTCTTCATTTCTGGAACAAACTCAGGTCGAATATTACCATGAATGATTTAGAATCCCATAAAAGTCTGTGCCATGACTTAGTTGGTCTTCAAAGTTTAAATGTTTTAACCTTTACTGGTTGCTATTTAGCATCCTTACTAAGTACTGATTGAATAAAACATTTGCAATTACATCCATGAAGTATTAACTGCATTATCCAGGTTTCTGTCAAAAAATAAATGCTTTTATGCATTGGCATTGTTACTGAAAGTTGTGTATTTCAAAGTAGTCAGCAAACCATGCCATTGTCTAGATTTTTTTCTTTCTTGATCCCGATGTTTTAAAAAATTTATTCCCCTTGCCCTTTAGGCAACGATCCAAGATTTTCATTCCTATATTTAGCTACTATTAGTCATTCTCATTGTTTCACAACTGTAGTTTACCATTTCTGCTTATCAGCTTCCATATTTTTCCTTTTGTTTTATACACAGAATTGTCACTTTCTTTTTCTTTCTTTAACTGAATGTGTTTAGCTGAAAAGAAACTCTGATGATTGTCATAACCTCATTTTTTGGGTATCCTTTGTGGTTTTCTTAAATAAACTATCATTTACCTGTTTTTCCTACATATCTCTACCTATACAGGTGTCATTCAGAGTTTTTTCCAGGCTTGGAATACTGTCTCTGTTCCAGCAAAATGCATAATACACATGGGAAATATTTATATATAACAAACATGGTTAAATTATGCAAACATAGTTAAATTATGCCATGTTACGTTCAAGCAACCATTAAAATCTCTAGATTAGACTATTTTTATTTTGGTCAGAATTGTCAGAATTTAAAGCACCTGAGAGCTCTGAAAATAACAAATTATTTAATTTTAGAAAATAATAATCTATTATTTATATAAAATCTAGGGCATGTTTACTTGTGGAGGTTTGAGATCCAGACATATCCTACAGATTGAGATACAAAAATTAAAAATATGATCGTAAGATAGCTCATTCTAGCTAAATGTTTACATAGCTGCTCATCCAGTTCTGTATTAAGATAATCTGTCTCACCAGTATGCAATTTTCTGATTTATCAGCCTAAACATTGACTCATAAACACACCAGGTCTTGGATTTGTGAAAACAGAAACTCTTGTGATCTTTACTGGGCCTGACAAGTCACCCTCTCTGCACATTACATCTTTCTTAAGGAATAAACTAGTTTGAATGCTCAAATTGTGACAGACATCCTGCTAAAAAATCCCAGCTTGTGCATTTGAATAAATGAGCCTTTGATGCAGGTCTGCAGATTATCTGTAGGAAAGATCCTTCAAGGACAAAAACTCTGCATAAGATACAAATTTGTGTGTTTGAACATCTTTTATCCTCTGTCTTTCTGAAGGAATTACCTCAATTACTTGGAATCTTACTAGTTACAGATGTATCTGTGAAGCATCCAAAAAAGTAGGCCCTTTATCCAGCAGGCATTTCTTGAGTATGTATCCCCAGACACAAACACTTTGTGCTATGTTTTTTCCACCTGAAAGTCCCCTTACCCGTTGTCCAAAGCACTCAGTCCCTCCCTCCCTCCCTCCCTCCTTCCCTCCACCAGTGCTAAGCTGTATATTCAGTGTACAGGAGTGTTGTTAGTTTATATAAAAAGGTGCTTAAGAAGATAAAGGTGCACAAGCTCTAATGCTCTCAAATGCTCCAGGCATTTAAACGTGTCTAATGCCTGCATACCTTCCAGCAGTGCTGCTAGCCAGGCTCTCAGCAGGAATTCGTGGTAATTAAGCATGCTAGAGGCATCCACACTTTTACAGAACCACAGAATCAAATTCTTAGGGTTGGAAAGGACCTCTGGAGATCATTTAATCCAACCCCCCTGCCAAGGTAGGGTCACCTGCAGCAGGTGACCTCCCTCAGCAGCCTGTTCCAGTGGTCTGCCACCCTCAGTGGAAAGAAGTTCTTCTTCATCTTGAGGTGGAAATTCTTGTGTTTATGGCCATTGCTACTCATCTTGTCACTGAGCGCCACTGGAGAGTCTGGCAGTATCCTCTTGACACCTGCCTTTGAGACATTAATATGCATTGTAGTCTTCTCTAGACTAAACAGGCCAAGATCCCTCATTCTCTCCTCATAAGAAATGCTCCAGACCCCTCATCACCTTTGTGGTCCTTACTCACATAAGGACATGTGCAACTTTACCTACAAATAGATACTATTTGCAAGGATAAAAAAGTACAAAGTAAAACCTCGGAGAAAAAGTTGGATGCACAAGCAGCGCACATACTCATTCCACACTGTGGGTGCTGCAGCTCCAGCACTCATTTCCCAAGGTTTTGGACTCTTTCACTTATACAGCCCCACGTGCATGGGCATGTGTGACTACAGGTACAGAATCATGTAATGGACAAGGCTGAAAGGGACCACAGTGGGACATCTGGTCCAACCTCCCTGCTCAACCAGGGTCATCCCAGAGCACACGGCACAGGATTGTGTCCAGGTGGTTCTTGAATATCTCCAGCGAGGGAGAATCCTCAGTCTCTCTGGGCAACCTTTTCCAGTGCTCGGTCACCCACACACTAAAGAAGCTGCTCCTTATATTCAAGTGGAACTTCCTGTG